>NW_004624818.1:4497025-4577788 GCF_000247695.1 Heterocephalus glaber
ATCAACATATATAAAGACAAAAATCATATGATGGTCTCCATAGGTACAGAAGAAGCACTTAACAAAATTCTACCTCCATCCGTAATCAAAACTCACAGCAGAAACCCAGCTAAGATGTGGGGTCTGGCTGACAGTTCTGTGCCAGTGTTAGTTTCCTGGTTTTGATAATACCCTATAGCTATGCAACATGTTATTACTGAAGGAGACTGAGTGAAGGATGCAGAGAACCACTGCACTATTTTTACTTCTTGAGTGCCAGTAATTATGTCAAAATCCAAAGTCAACCACCTCCCCAAAATACTCTAAGCAAACCAGAAACTGAAGGGAGCTTCCTCAACCCAGAAATGGGCATCTGTGAAAAACCTACTGTTATGAGCATCATGCTTAATGGTAAGAGACTGAAAGTTTTCCCCTAATATCAGGAATAAGGCAAGGATTTATGCTTCAGCATTCTTTACTATATTGCCTCGAGATCATAGCCATTGTAATCAGTCAAGAAAAAGAAATGAAAGGTATACAGATTAGAAAGGAAAATAGGATTAAACTGTCTTTATACAAAATGACATAATTGTTTAGGCAGCAAATTCTATACAGCCAATTAACAAGTCACCAGAACAAATAAGTGAGTTTAGTAAGTTTTCGAGATACAAAATCAATATGCAAAAATCAATTGTATTCTATACACTAGCATCAGCAATTGAAAAGTAAAAATGTTTTAATGTAATTCATAATAGCTTCCAAAAATATTAAATTCTTACAGATATACTGAACCAAAAGCTTACTAAACCTATCCCTTAAAGTGTAAAGCATTGCTTAAATAAATTTAAATAAATAAGTAGAGATGTGTACTACCTTCATAGAATGGAAAACTTTTTTTTTAAGAAGTCAATTTTCTCCAAATATATCTATGTATTTAATGTACTCCTGATCAAAATTCTGTAAGGATTCTGTAGACATTCTTGTAGAAATTGATACATCTATATATCCCTAAGTTAGCTTTGGGGGATGATGGGCATTGAATCCAAGAATTTCACACTGAGTTACATCTCCGACCCTTTTTATTTTTTATTTTGAGATGGTGACTTTAAATTGCCCAAACTGGGCTGGAACTTGAGATCCTCCTGCTCCAGCCTCCCAAAGTTCTGGAATTACAGGCATGCACAACACCCAGTTTAGGTTAGGTAAAAATTTTAAATAAATAAATTGACCATACCAAGGGTTGGAAAGGATATGAATCAACTGGAACTTTCATCAGTATATGTATTATTTCTCTTTCTCATTGCTGAAACAAAACACCTGACACCCAAAATTAAAGGAGGAAAAGTTCATTTGGCTCACAATTTGTAGAGGTTTCAGTTCACAGTTGGCTGGTTCCAAGGTAGGGTGGCAGGGCAGAGGGGCATCGCAGAGGAGAAATAGTTCATGGCAGACAGAAGGCAGCAAAGTGGTGAAGAAACAAAGCAGAAAGCAGCAAGCAACTAGCAACAAGCGACAACACTCTTTCTGTCCCTTAAATCTTATCCAAGCTGCCCATCCTTAGGGCAGGCAGCACTCACACCCTTGACCCTAGCATTGCACCCTTGATCCCAGCATCACACACCCTAGAACCAGCCACCTCCAGAAAGCCCCACCTATAACACATGAGGCTTTGGGGGGACATCTAGACACAAACCACAACAGTGTAAAATGATACAACCACTTGGGTCCAGGCATTTAGCTCAGTGGTTCCGGCGCCTGCCATGCAAGCACAAGGTCCCGAGTTCGATCCCTGGTACCAAAAAAAAAAAAATGGGGATACAACCACTTGGGAAAACAATTTGGTGGTATTTTAATAAAGTTAAACATACACCTGCCACATGACCCAACTGCTCCATTTCTAGATATGTACCCAAGAGATACAAAAGTATATGTTCACACAAAGATTTGTATATATATGCTTATAGCAATTTTGTTTGTAACAGCCAAAATCTAGAAACAAATTTACACATCAACAGGTGAACAGATGGAAAATGAGTGTGGTTATATCTATACAATGAAATGATACTAAGCAATAAAAAGGTGTGGATTTTTTGACATATGCAACATGTGTACAGGAGCCAGATCTAAACAAGTGCAACCATACAATGCCATTTATATAAAATTCTAGAAAATGAAGCTGATGTGTAGTGACACAAAACACATAACCAGTTGTCTAGAGATGGAAGCAGTGTGGGAGGGATGGGTTACAGAAGAGCACAAAGATACTTTCAAGGTGTTGGAAGTATTTATTATCTTGATTGTACTAATGGCTTCATAGCTGTATGTTATGGCAAAACTCACCAAATCCTACACCTAAAATAGATGCAGTTTACTGCACAGTTATACACAATAAAGTTATAAATGCACAAGAGCAGAAGAGAAAGAAAGAAGGCTGCTTCCTGGCCTGAGGGCTCCCTATGCCTCCTCTCAGGAGGGCTCGGAGCTGCCTCTTCTGCACCAAGCACCTCACTGAAGACCCCAGGCTTTCTACTAACCAGTTAGGCCTAAATTAGTGACAGGTTCTGCTACATATTAAGTGGGAGAGCCCAGGCAAGTTAACTTACTTTCCGCATGTTTCAAAAACGACGCTAAGCTTTCCTGTTTTGTAAAAAGTAGAAATTATATTTCTGTAAAAATTAGAAGGTGAAGTTATTGTCAAAATTAGAAATCAAGTAATATCTAAATTCCTTACCATGGCTAAAGGCCCAACATGATCCGGCCTCATCTGTCTTTCTGAGCTGCCTCATGCTGCCCCTTCCAGAACATCCCTGACTATTCCAGCCTGTTTCTGTCTTACCTCAGGGCCCTTTCACAAGCACTCAAGTTTGCCGAGAATGCTGTTTCACACACTTCATCTCACTTCTGTTGCCCCTTAAGGTCTCAGCTAAATGTCACCTCATTGGAGAGGCCTTGTCTGACCACCTGTGTAGAGAGATTCCCCAGGTTCCGTGGTTGACATGGTTCTACAGGACCCAGCCTCTGGCCCTGCTCATGGCTAAGATTTATTACAGCAAAAGATGCACAGCAAGATCAGCAAAGGGAGAGGTCAAAGTCCAGGGGAAACAGGCACAGGCTTGTTCTCCTCTGATGGAGTCACACAGAGACCCGGTGCTGAGGGATTTTGCAGGGGGCTGGTCAAGCAGGCTGCACACTCCCGCATCCCAGACCCCAAGAAAGGATGCCATGCCCAGAATCCCACTTCTCCGCCCACACCATCGAGGCACAGCAGGGCACCCTTGCAGTCTAGTGAAAGTTCTATCTCAGAAAAGGGAACTGCTAAGTAAGGGCCCACACACTGGCCGGGGCCAGCTTGGCAAGCAGCCTGTGCTAAGGACAGGCGCAGGGCTTTCTGCGGGCACGGAAGGCCTGCTGGGCTGGCCCTGGTCTGCACACCACCCGGGGTCCCCTTGCACGTTTCCCATGCTGCCTCAGGCACAGGAGTGAGCACTCAGGCACCAATTCTTCACACAGTCATCTGTTACTGTCTGTTCCCTCCTGGGCCTGGAACTCCCCAAGGGCAGCTGCAGTGGCTGCTTGCTTGGAGTCAGAGTTTAATATGAAAGCTGAATAGACATGCACTGGATAAATGAAACATGAGTGACAAACCAATGGATGCAAGGAGGCTGGCTCAGAGTGGACGCCAGCACACAGCAGTTCTATGCCCATTAACTGCCTGACTCTTCAGCGCCTTTGAAATATTCCTGGCCCGAGTGGAGAAATTCAGAATCATAACCATGTGGATGAGGAAACAGCCTGGCCACTTGAGGACAGCATGGTGAGAAGTCTCAGCAAGAAGGGCAAAGATAAGTTCAAGGACCATGAGCCAGCAAAGGCTTCCTGGCTCAGATCTGGAGGGAACAGCTTCAAGCTCAACCAAAATATAAAATATAGCAAACCCCAAAGCCCAGCTGCTATTCTCTCCCCTCCCCCAAAGCCACGGTAGCAGAGAAAGCTAACAGCCTGTGGACTCCTCTGGAGAACCCTGTGTCTGCTGAGCCAGCCACCCATCTCCCCAGGCCCTGGGCCACTGAGCCCTCCAAGACCAGTCCCAGGATGAGGAAGACAAGAGCAGAGACAGACAGGTTCAGAGCTTCAAAATGGGCTCACAAGTTATGTGTTGGTCGGATCTTCAGCTATTAGGAAAAACGAAATGGTAAAAACCTACCATAGTCTACGGATTACTCAATTATTTTAAACCAGCCAGATACTGGATGATCAATATGAATCCTTGTGTTTTTAATGTGAATCATTATTCAAAATATGTCACTGCCCAATCAATACAAATGTTAAAACTCATCAATATTTAAATTTTTCCAAGTGACATCTTATCATTCTATCGAGGAAAGAGCTCAGCAGATCACAAAATCCATTATTTAATCTTTCAAGTTTGCAGAGTTCAGAATTAAATACCACTCTGTCATGAGCTGCCTGAGCAGAGGCCAGTGGCAGACTAAATTGGGGAGAGGACAGAAAGAAGGAGCAGACAGGGAACCTGAACAGAGGTCACAAATCCAGAGGGACGGCAGCAGAAGACAGGCATTGTCTGGCATCAGTGGATCCCTGTGTGTTGGGCTATGGGGATCGGGGAGGAGGAAGCAAGTCATGGCCGAGAGGGGGACTCAGCCCAGGAGGGTAGGAAGCAAGAGGTCAGGACCCAAGGCCAGAGCAGCTCATCAGCAAATGCAGATGTAGAAACAGGCACCCTGGGCTCTCCCCTCAATGGAGCCACCCACTGGGACCCAGCTAACAAACGCAAGGAATGACAAGGTCTCTAGCAGGTGACCTGCCGACAAGACAATCACTTGAGGTGGGACGCCTGTGCCCCAGAGCAGCCCCTTCTCTAGCCGAGATCCATCCCAAGGGCTAGGGGTGCACCTCAGTGGTACGGCATGTGCTCGTCAGGTGCGAGGCCTTTTGTTGGTTGCCCAGCGTGCACCCATGCATACACACACATGCACACACATGCACACACACACGCACGCACACCTGCAAATAAGCAGTAGGAGCTGGGCATTCTCATGGCTCATTGCCAAGTATGCCCTCTTGGGCTGACCCCAGAAGACACCTCCCCAGCAAAGCCTGTAGCCACCCCCCTGGCTGCCCTGAGACCCCGCCGGCCTCTTCCATGCAAGGCCTGGGTTCTCGCTGCACCCCCAAAGGGACCCAGCAGTGAATGGCCGGACACAGCAGGAACTAGGCCAGGGAAACGAGTGTCACCAAGAGAATTCCAGAACTCCTCTTTAGACAAGCTGGGGGTCCAGAGAGGACACTCCCAAGGAGAGAATCCAGAGCAAGCAGGGTGACCAGGGGCCAGCGGGACCAAGGTCCTGCCCAGGTGGGTACCAGGCTTTTCACATGAGCCTGCGTGAAGGTAAGTGGTGGGAGGAGCTGGCCACCACGGTAGGCGGGAGAGACCAGCAGTGTGTGACGCACGGCACCTGCCACTGGAAACCTGTCTGCACAGAAGGTGTTGAGGGCCCACCTTGCAACCTCCCAAGGTGACACTTGGAACTTGGGCCTTTACAGAGGACCGAGGAAAGTGAGGTCACTAGTGCAAAATGACTAACATCTTCTTCATCTTTTTCTACCATCAAAAAGAGGAAATTTGGACCCAGGGACAGACACGTCAGAGGGAAGACAGGGTGAAGACACCGGGAGAAGATGGCTGTCTTCCAGCCAAGGACACCAGCAGCCGGAACCAACTTCTGCCTCCAGGACGTGCAGTGGGAGCCACTCAGCTATGGGACTTTCTCCTCTGGCTTCCGGAAACTCACAGGGCGTCCTCCATCACACAGGGCTGGACAAGCAGACAGGAGCCGCCATGCCACCTGGGGTCTGGAGTTTCATCTCAGAAAGAGCAGGACACCCCAGGGTTGCAGGAGAAAGGGGCTCATACGGAATTGCCCTGGCCCATGTGGGCTGGGAGCGCCAGTGGGGCACAGCAGGGTCCAGCAGGTGAGAACAGCAGGGAGGGAGAAGTGTTGGGGCTACTGGCTTCTGGCTTCAGCACCATGAACAGTAGCAGTAGCAGAGAGAGGAAAGGCATGGGGAAGAGCAACGTCCCTCAGCTTCAGCCCTGGGGCCATGCTCAGAAATAAAAGCCCCTGTAACAGGAAACCCTACTTTTCTTTCTTCCCTCCTTCTTTCCTTCTCTTCCTCCCTCTCTCTTCCTCTCTCTCTCTCTTCCTCCTCTCTCTTCCTCCCTCTCTCTTCCCCCCCCCTTTATTTCTTTCTATTTGTAGTACTGGGGATCAAACCAAGGGCCTTTGCACTGAGCTATATTCCTTGCCTCCCCCCTTTTAAAAAAAATTTTAAGACAGAGTCTTGCTAAATTGCTCAAACTTTCGCTCCTCCTGCCTCAGCCTCCCAGAGTGCTGGGATTATAGGCACGTGCTACCATGCTGGGCTAGGAAGCCCTATGTTTCTCCCAGCCACTCCGTGACCACCAGGGCCCTCCTCTTTGCAGAGGAGCTGCGCACAGCATCTGCTTCCCAGGCCACCCTCAGAGCCTGAAGCTCTCCACGGTTTTCCTGGACACGGCCTCCCCTGGAAGCCCTCCTTTGCAGACTGGCATTCGGGGCCTGCCCCTGGGCAACCCTGAGGAGCCAGGCAGGTGACCCACAAGCCATCACAGCCCCAGGAGGAGGTGACAAGGGTAAACAGTGCTTTTCCCAAGAGCCCAGCCTCTCACTGTCCAGACCCACGCAACTCAGGAAACCACAGCGATTCTATGGGTCATTTGCAGAGCCAGCTCCAGCCACCCAGGGTAGGAAATACCCAAGGGGCCCCTGGAGGCCCCTTGTACCGCACCCCAGTGAGCAGAATGGAAGGACAGGACCCCTCAGGACTGAGCTGGCCTAACCTGGCTGTAACCCACAGGGCCATGGCCACTCATGCCTTCAGAATGTCAGGCCAAAGTGAGTTTGTGGACACATGTCAAGGCTCTCATGCTGGGCAGTGTCCACCATGAACCTGAGGACTTTCCAATTCTTTCCTAGCTGCCCATTTCTGTGACAGCATATGTGATTTTTCTCTAGCAGCCAGAATATTCCATTAACTGGAAAATCTAATTCCCAGCCTGGCTGGAGCTTTGCATGATCCACTGTCCTCACCCAGGGAAGATCAGAAACTGGGCTCTGTTTTCATGACTCTGCAGCACCTGCAGGGCCCTGCTGGGGTCTGTGAATCACACACTCAGCTCCTGCTCCTTTCCATGAATCCCAATCCTGGGGCAGTCCTGGGACAAAGTTCACATGATTCAGTGGCACCGAAATACACTGAGGGCTCTGCTCCACACTGCCCCCCATTCACCAGGCTGGTGCATGACTCAGCTTCGCTGGTGAGGATTTGCTTCTCTGCCTGTGGGCACCAGGCCCTTCGGAGGCCGCCAGGAACCCCACACCACTGGCAGAACTGCTGGCTCTGCTCAGTTTCCAGAAGTGAGAGCGCTGCCCTAGAGTCCCTCCTGGAAGCAGCATCGCTTTCTTTGAAGGATGATTTTATGCAATGTGCAATATCATATCTCAGGCACTAATCAAAAGTGTGGCTCTGCAATTTTAATTCTGTCCCTGCTAACATCAGAAACGCTGCAAACAATAGGGATTGTATCACCTAAGAGCAGGCTATCTGCTTAAACCCCTCAGCATGAGGGAGGGCTCCCGAACTATTATCTCGCTGGGCCTCCTGGACTCCAGGAAGGGTAGAGACTCTGGAGTCTGTGGTGGGGAGAAGCCATGTCCCCCAGCTGTCCCGGTCTCTGGGTATCCAGGCCTCCCCCTGAACTTGAGCAGGGCCCACACTTAGCTTCTCCGCAGCAGGAGACACAGAGGTGACGGCATGTCACTTCCGTGCTTAGTTTACACAGACTTCCGTCTCGCTGGACTTTTGGCTTGGTGAAGCAAGCAGACATCTTGGGCCACCTGTCCCCCAAGGACAGCCTCCCGTGCAGCCAGCAAGGAACAGCGTTCTACCAGTGACAGCTGTGCCTCGGCTGAGTCTTTCCACCAGACCACAGCCTGCTGACCCCTGGTGCAGAGGACACACCGGGCTGGGCCTGGCTTGACCCACAGGTGCTTCAAGACAGAAAGCCTGCAGTGATAACCATCACACCTGTCTTAGGGTAGTTACAGGGTTAAAGAGACCATTGATCCAAACTTGGTCACTGAGTTTCCCAGGCTGTGCTCAATGCTGGGATTGTAGGCTTGTGTCACAACACCTGCCTAAGGTTTAGAGTGCTTTAACTCCGTTTTCTCAGCTAGAGTTCCCTGAGGGACTTCAGCCCCAACACCCTGCCGGCATCCTTCCTAAGAAAGTAGCTTCTCTCTTGAGCACTGAGATGATGCTAGCTACTGACCACCTTTGAAAGAACTGAGAGAAAGCCACACACTTCATTTCATGCTCGGCTTAGCCCTCCTGTGGAACTGCAGGTAAGACAGGCTCCAAGCACAGCCTCAATTAATGACAGCTATAGCTTTATTACTGCATCAGATTCCAGACTCTCCAAAGGCAGGAATTCAGGAATACCTGGCCCACCCTGAGCCTCCTCTTGTGCTGCAGATATGCCTGCCCGCTCCACCCCCAGCCAGGAGGGGAGACGGACCCAGGAGACCCCTACACAGCAGGGCACCCTGCCAATCACAAGTTTTCCCCTGTACTTTGGAATCAGGGATTCATCCATGTGGATGACCCAGAGCTCAAATTTGGGAGGACACAAATAAAAATAATGCCCTGCGCTATTAACTGCCAGCCTTTTCTTTCGACTATTTTGATTTTGGGAAAAACAGGATGGGGAGTTTAGGGCCCTCGTGGTTTGGGTCTCCTGTTGGAAGCTCTGGGTTGGCACCGGCTTCCCTCTGTCCCCAGCCTCCCACACGGGCTTCCATCTGGGTGCCAGCTAAGACCACAGCAGGACAGAGAGGGATTTCTAGCAAGGCCCCAGAGGCTCTTGATTGGTTTGGGAGGAGACTGCACCAAAGGATGCATTTTAATGAACCAGATCAAGTGATAGCAAGACTTCAGGGAAATAGAAAGCACTTAATCCTTTAATTTCTGAGATTTGAACTGACGTCGGGCGTCCTTTAAGAACTCTGTGAAGTTGGGGGCGTCCCTGGGCTCCAGACCCCAGGCTATGTGTGAACTGTGTAGGTACCTGGGAAATACAGAAGTTCCTGGCTTAGCACATCGCATCCCACTCAAAATATATCTGTTCATTACACATGCCACACTCTGCTCTTCAGCATCAAATCAGTACCCAAAGTCTGCTCCCACAGGTGGGGCTGCACAGGGAGCACCCGATGGTTCCCTCCCTGCAACTGAGGTGCCCGGCCCAGCCCCGGATGCACGGAGGGTTCCGGTGCCGCCACAACATCCACCCTGCTTCTCATGGATAGTCTGCATTTGTACGAGTAAGCAAAGTGCTACTTGTCTACCACGCTGCGGCACAGTTTCCAACGATGAAAATCTTCAAACAATGTGTGAGTGTATGCAGTCGTGCACATTTCCAACTCCAAACATCACCTTTTGGGTAAAATAAGAGCATCGAGGTTCAGCTGGGACTGCATGGGATGCCAAGAATTTGCAATCAAATTCTGGCTGATCCGCCTCCCAGTAGTCTCCACGCTGGGAGTCCTGGTCCGTCAACAGCCCCAGGGGACAGGAAAAAGAGGAGGGGTCTCAAAGACATGAGGTGTGATTAAAAAATATGGTGAATGTTGACATTTTTAAATTATTATAATAACATACATATTGCCATTAATCCCCTTAAAGTCCTGCACCTTGCTTCACACACTCGTGCCAGCATCCCTGCCACTTTCTGAAGCAGTTCCCAAAGTCCTCGTTCCTGAGTGTTGTCCTGTGGCTGCCTTGATGTCTTGAATCAGTTCAAAACGTTGCCCTTTCGTGGTCCCTTTGACTTTGAGGATGAGCCGAAGTCACATGGTGCCAGATGAGGTGGAAAAGGGGGTGAGGACTTGGCATCGTGTTTTCAGGATGGACGGCACATGCCAGCAGCAGTCCCCTTATTTTTTTTTTTTTTTTTGGTACCGGAGATCGAACTCAGGTCCTTGCACTTGCGCAGCAGGCAGCGAAACCACTGAGCTAAATCCCCGGCCCAGTCCCCTTATTTTTGATCACATCTCACACAAGCATGAGAGAGCACTTCCAGAACTGCCCCAGAAAGTGGCGAGAACAATGGGATGAGTGTGTTTGAAGCAAGGGGGAGGATTCTGAGGGGGATTCATGGCAGTGTGTCTTTCACTGGAATAATTTTTTTAACATAAACATTTGTAGTACATTTTGAACACACTGTATAGTCTCCCTGCCTTCTTAGGTGATTCATCCACCAACAGAGACAGCCTTGGGCCTGCGCAGGTTTGAGCAAGGGAGGCTACACTACCTAAACTGCCCAGGTGAGTCACCCCACTGGTCTGGGCTCAGGCCGCCTTTGTAAGCCAACACTGGCTGGAAGTGCTGATTATGCTAGGCAGCCAAAGGCCTCCCATGTCTAAGGGGCTGAAACAAGGTAACAGAGGAATTTCATAGGAAGAGAAAAAGCCAGGAAAGTTCACAGAGTGAGCTGGACAGGCCAGGCCAGGTGCGGATCGCTGAGTGCACAGTGCTGGTGTGGAGGGTGTCAGGGACAGGGCACCAGGAGGACGAGGGAGAGGGCCACCCATACCCAAGGGGAGGGATGGCCAATGGCCGAGGAGAAGCCAGCTGCTGAGCCAGATGAATGAGGACTGAGATGTGCTGATTTTTAAGGGCAGTGAGAGCTCTCTTAACTGGTTTCCTTTCAAGGAGTCAGATAAACCAACACTTGGCTCCACCTATAAGTCCCAGAATCCAGTGCCCCTTGTCTGCTCCCTGTGGGGGTCCAGGAGGCCAGGGCTGCTGGAATCCACTGGTGCCCTGGGGAGAGCCAGTTAATGGTCAGGGAGGACAGCAGTTGGGTTGGTTACCCCTTGGTGATGTGAAATCAGCTGCCTTGGGAGGCTCACACCAGGGAACCTGGCCACCGCCACAGCGTAGCAGCTTGCTCTCCTCCCCTACTGCGCGTCCCTCCCTACACCCTTGCGCTCTAGGGTGCTGGGCCCATCCTGCTCCATCGACTGATTTTGCAGGGGCACCCAGGGGCCAGTTAGGGTTTGTCACAGACCTGTTTGTGCTGGCTGTACTCTCTACTATAATTATATAAATTAAATAACATATAAAATGGTGAAATAGGAATATAAAAAAGGATAGTTAGTGTTACTATGAAATACATACATAGCGTCGAAAAAAGTGAGTTGCTTTTTACAGAGTGCTACCAAACTAGAGGGAATTGGTTCAAATACATAATATCGAGGGTGACAAAACTTGAGGATTCTGCACTTTGCTTGAGAAGTGTCCTCTAGTTTCTTTCCACTTTGGAGAAATTGAAATAAGAAGTTATAGGTTATAATTATTGAGTTAGGTGTTACAAGGTGACACATGAAAAAAAATAAAGAGATTGATCCACAATCAGCAGGCTCCCAGCAAAGGGACCAGAAATTCCTTGGCTCTCCATCAAAAGGTTGATAAGTCGATACCTCATTTAGGTTTGAAGTCAAAATCCCAAAGGTATCTATCTATGATCATTATGATTCTCTAAGTGATCAGAGGTCAGGCTCTGGAAGTCACCTGCCAAAAAGCACCAGTGGGAGGCACAGAGGCAGGTGGAAGGACCACAAGATGGAGGAGGAGCCATAAGACGTAACAGGGAGAGAGGGCTGTGGCTCTGGAGTGTGTGAGGGTCAGTTCCATGGCAGCCTGACTGGGCCACGTGGTACCCACAGATTGGCCAAGCACGATCGCAGGTTGTGCATGGAGGGAAGCTTTGGATGAGATTAACCTTGGGCTCAGAGATGGTTCTTCCTGTGGGGTAGGCCCCGTCCCATCAGTCGAGAGCCTGCATAGACCGAAAGAGCTGAGCCTCTCACCCATGGGGCGACCTGCTTCTGCCTGATCACCTTGACCAGGGAGATTGATCTCTGGTTTTTGGCCTGTGGAGCCTGTGAGTCAGTTTTCTGTCACTATCACAAACACCTGAGGGAGTCCATTTGTGAAGAGAAAGGGCTGGTTCTGGCTCAGTTCTGGAGGTTTCTGTCCATGGTCAGCTGGCCCCCTTGCTTCAGGCCTAGCACAACATGGTGGGGTGCACAGCAGAACCAGGATTCGAGGAATGAGAAGAGGCAGGGTTGGGGTTTCACTGTCCTTTCCAGGGCACCACCCAGAAACCGGAAGAACTCTCCCCAGTCCCTGCTCCTTGAAGTTCTTCTCCTCCATTTCACACATGGCCTGTGGGGGACACTGAAAACCCACACTGCAGCCGACTCCAACTGCAGCCCTGGCTCCTCTGGGTGCAGAGCCCACTGGAGCCCAGACCAGAACCTGCACCCTCACCCCTGGCTCTCAGGCTGCAGACCAGACTGGCTCCCCTGTGTCTGCACCTTGGCAATACAGTGCTAGGTTTGGCCAAAAGACTGAGAGCAATCTTTGCCAACCTGATATCCTAGCATTTGCTGGCCCCCCTAATCATGTGAGCCGATTTCTTATACCTATGTGTGTGGGTATCAGACACCGACACACACTAGTGCAGCACAGCCGATTGGTTCTGTCTCCCTGGAGAACATGGACCGTGTCAGAAGGCTTCTGTTCCATTTCCAGCACTGTGGTCTGGGCACCAGGGCTCCCACTGGACAGAGCTCAGCGCAGGCAGAGCCCTGGCAGTTATAGATGCTCTGTGGAACCAACTAAAGAAGACACTGACAAAGGGCCCTCAGTCTGCCACAGCTGACGGGGCTGCAAGAAGCAAGGACATACCCTGCAGGATCAGAGCTGCCCCCAATACCACACAAAGCCAAGAGATCCTGTGGCTCTTTTATTATTTTACCCCCCCAAGATGGTTTTGGACCCAAAGTATAAAGGGATCAAAATGCCTACATCAATGTGACCTCACTGTGCCAGGCATTTGGGTACAGGAAGCGTGTGCTTCTTTCTGTCCATTACAGTTCTGAAGTAAGAAAATATATTGCTAAAGTGTGAGAATACCATTAAAGGTTAATTAAGAGAAACTGAAAGGTTATTTCTGCATATCTCACCTCTCGGACAAAAGCGGCTTCCTCATTACCATGCTAGAATATAAATTAATCTGCAAAGCATTTAAAATGTCACAAACTCTTTAACTTTATTATGATGTTAAATATGGTGAGTAAACACGCTATGCGCTGCCCTGGTGTGTGTGTGGTGGGGCGGGGGTGTCCCTGGAGTCCTTCCTGCCTTTCTCTATGGTCCTGGACGCTCTGACCTGAAGCCACTCGGCCCCCAGTACTTTCCTGTACCCCAGCAGAGTGGGTAGAGACCACCCTTCTCTGGGGTGCTGCCCTCACTCCTCCACACAGTACTGTCCCATTGCTTACAGGGCTACACAGGCATAGGCCCAACAGCATACACAGGAAACCCACCCCACGCAAACTCGGGGTGCCCAGCCCTCGCCAGCCATGACCCTCAGGCCCTGGGAGCTGACTAGGTTGATCCAGCCTCAGACTGTGGCTTCTGACAGAAAAGCATGACTCCAGGTTTAATAAAGTGAGACTGGGTTTCCCTGAATAATTTATCTGCACATGTTGTATTTCAGCAAGTTGCTATTTCTTTTTCTTTTGGTACCTGAGATCAAACTTGGGTCCTTGCACTTGCGCAGCAGGCGCCAAAATCACTGAGCTAAATCCCCGGCCCCAAGTTGCTATTTCTTGTGCTGATGCTAAGCTCTCCTAGGGTGAACCTGGGCCTGGTATATGAGGACAGAAAAGACAGCCATGTGCCTAAAGAGGAGGGCAAGGCTGCCAGGAAGGGGACCAGCGATGGGGCACAGGAAGAAGCACAGGGAAAACACAATAACACATTCAACAGGGCATGGGAAGCAGAGCCCTCACCCATGCAGGGAAAGGAGGTCTAGAAAGGGGACACAAACACAGTCCCACAGCCATAGTCTCACATCCTGATCTTTCCAGGAGAACACAGCCCTGGAGACCTGACCCTAAGAAACATGGAGCCAACAGGGACGGTTCAGCCCTGGTGGACTGTGGCCCCACCCACCCTTCCCCTGTCTAGGTCAAGACATGGGAGCAGGAGGCTGTTGGCCCCCAGAGAGTGCTGCCACAAAGGGAGAGGGACCTGGAGAGGAAGCAAACGGGTCCTGAAGCTTATCAAAAGCCAACATGTGCTGGGTATTTATGGAGGGAAAAATCTAAAAACCAAAGGGAAGGACATTTGATCTGCAGTCAGATCTGGAGTTAGTCTCCACTCTGCTCATTACCAGCCCTGTAGCCTCAGATGGCTCATTTAAGACTTTATCTTCTGTTTATAAAATGGGGGAAATAATCTCAACTTTCCACAGTCATAATGAGAAAAAACATGGCAGCATGGGCATACTCTTTAAAGAGACTAAGAGACTAGTCAAGGGATTATTATCTCTGGGAACTAAGGTAGTCAAGCTTAATTGTGCCAACCTGATCGACTTAGGAGCAGCCTAGGGGATCAGTAAAGTGCATTTCTGAGTGTGACTGGGTAGTCACAGAGGTGTGGCCTTGAGTACCATATCTGGTCCTTGACCCCTTCCTCTCTGGTGCTGCTTCCCTGCTCTGCTTCCTGGTCACCATGAACTAAGCAGCTGTGCTCCTCCATGCCCTTCTGCCATGATGCTCCTGCCTTGGAGCTAGCAGACCATGGACTGAATCCCTGAAACCCTGAGCCAATTTAAACCCCTCCTCCTTTAAGTTGTAAGTGTCAGGTATTGTATCCTAGTGACAGGAAAGCTGACTTACACAGAAACCTTGTGGAAGACACAGAAGAAGGTCAGTCTGGTCAGCCTATGTTCCTGCAGGACACATGGTCCCATCTCTTCAAAGTTAGAGTGGGTTTGAATGAAGCTAGATACAAGAGACAGTCAAGGGAACAGCTCAGCAACCAGGGGCTCTGTGCCATTGTTCTGTGGCAAATGTACTGATTCCGAATCATACAAATTCCCCAGCCCACCCGGACAGCTTCCCCCACCACATAGGGTCCAAGTAAGGGGCTAACAAGATGCAACCCCTCCCTAGATGGAGCTTCCCACAGTAAGACTGGAGACACATGGCAATCTTCCCATCTATGGGCTGCTTCCTGAGGTGCTCCCTTCCCACACAGTATCTCATTTACTCTTTACAACTGTCCTGGTAGCTAAGTATTTACAGGCCCTTTCTATAGGGAGGAAAACTGCTGTTCAGAGAGGTGAAGCAGCTTGTCCACTGCTCATCTGCTGGCCCGTGCCCAACGCCATCCTCCTAGTACACAGACAGCAGGGCTGGGGCGGCCGGGCCTGTGTGTCTCCAAAGCCCACACTTTTCGAGTCACTCTAGACTGCCTGCTCAGGGAAGCTCCCAGGGGTTTTCTTCTCCGCAAAACCAGAAGCAGTGAAGCCAGGGCAGTGGTCGGTGTGGGAGGAGCACAGTGGCCCCGGGGCATCCGTGTCCTAACCCCTGGAACCTGTGCATCAGGTTATGTGGCAACGGAAACTGACTGGCAAGTTGAAAGCAGCCTGCTAACCAGGATCTGAAGGTGGGAGAGGACTCTGGGTACCTGGTGGCCCAGTGTCAGCACTTGATGAGTGGAGAGGAGGGAAAGGAGGTCAGGGCAGTGGGAGGTCAGAGAGACGCTGCATTGCTGGCTCTTCAAAGGTGCAGATTCCCTGACAGAGCCTCCGGAAGGACCCACCCTGGCCCACAGCTTGGCTTGGGGTCGCGACACCTGAGCCGCAAGTCTTAACATGCAGAGAACTCAGTAAGTGAGTCACTCAAAGCCTCTCAGGCTCAGTGCTTTGCTTCACAGAACACAGGAACAGGCAAGTAGAGCAGTAGGGCCGTCCCGGGAATAGGAGTCACCCAGGGGTGCCTAAGCCGGGAGGGTCCTGGGGTCATTTTCTGCTGGTTCCAGAAGAGGACCGAGCCGGGGGTTGTGGATGAGCCACATGGTAGCGCTGTCCTTCTGAGTTCAGAGGACAAACCAACTTCCTTGGAAAGGCAGGCATCTGACCCAACCTGGAAGAACACTCATTCATCCGCTCCCAAGCGGGCCGCAGCTGTCTATAAAAGTGATGCCGTCCTTCCAGGCTGTTGATTAACTATTACAAGAGGAGCACCCACTCTCCCCTGCAGCAAGGCTGAATAATTCATAGCGGGCTTGTTTGAATGAAGCTTCAGAAGGCAGAGAGCTGAACTGGGTCAGGCTGGCCCGGCCTGCTCCAACAATTCAGCTACTAGGTCATTTTCAAACAAAAGGGATGAGCAGTTTCGAGGATTAATTATTGGCTTCTCGACTCTCCTGGAGCACAGTGGCTAAAAAAAATCATTGCAAATCGATGTCTATTAAACTGCCTCTGAACATTCCAGCCCTTCAGGAAAAGAAACTTTCAAAAGAGGAAGGGGGTGGCAAAAATTCTAATGGATTGGGATGAAGGGTTATGGGGCCCAAAACGCACTCTGCCCCTTGTTAGCAGGATGCGCCCAGCAGCTCCTGGCAGTGAGTGCTTGGGTGGCACCACACTTGCAGGAGCAAATTAAGCCATCACCTGGAGCCCGGGAGCGCGATCCAGGCTGGAAGGGAATGAATCACTTGAAAGTCCGATCAATCAGACTCAGAAGCACCCCAGGCCCCTCACCGCCCTGCCGAGGCTGACTCTGCCCCGAAAGCAGCCAGACAGGAGATGCGGGGCCCAGCCCACCCCACGCTGGCCGTCAGGGGACAGAGGCTGGGTTCCGTCCCAGAGAAAAGGGCTGGCCCGCAGGACTGGGCCACCACAGTCCCCAGACTCCAGCGCGCAGCCTCTCCACTCTGGCCCATGGGAGGGCAGGGCCCAGTCCCGGCGCTGTGACCACAGAACGTCCCTCCAGAGAGCCCAGAGCAGCTACAGGACTCGCACAGCCGCACTGCCTCTGTGCAGCTTCCACGGGGTCAAATGACGGCCACGCAGGGAAGGCGTCCAAAGCCGAGCCCAGGTCCCTGCAAGCCATGCCGTGTCGAGCACACCTGCCTGGGTCCTGGGGGGGGGGGGGCATATTTGCCAGCATGAATCCAACCCAGCCATTTTAAGAAGGAAACTGAGTCCCAGAAAGGGGGAAAATGCTTTGCCCAGCCTCAGTCCCGGGCCTGTGCTGTGCTTTGTGTAATTCCCGCTGTGAGGGTCAGTGGGCGTTTCAGTGAGTCCTGCTGCCTGTCCCTGCTCCCGGGGACATGCCCTGTGGTCCCCCCCCCGAAAAGAACCGCCCCCTTTGAACCAACGCCCAAAAAGAAAATGCAACAAAAGGGAAGGAAAAACCCCCGGAGGTTAGGTGACAGAGAGACTCCGGCTCTCTTGCAAGCTGCTCTGAGGAACGAGCTGCCACATGGCAGAGGCCCTGCTGGCAGGAAACGAGGGCAGGCTCTGGCCCATGGACCATGAGGATCTGGGCCCTCAGCCCCCCAGCCCGGGGGATCCAACTACTCCTTAATGTGCACTCGGCCTCAGCGAGGCCCCAGGCCAGGCCACTGACCCCTCCACTGAGCCCAGGGAGACGTGGGGACAGGGCAGCCGGCAGAGCCACCCCGCATCCTTGAACCCATGGACAGGATAAATACGTGTTATTTAAGCCGCTGCATTTTTTGGTAAATCGTTCTACAGTAATGGACAACTAGTTCCGTGGTCAATCATGTTGGGTGGATAAATAAGTGGGTGTGGGGCTCCGAGCTGGGCCCCTTTGGGCTCCCCTGGCAATCACCTCCTACCCACAGCACTCTTCCTGCTGAGTGCTGGGAAACAAACTCAGCTTTCTGTCGTCTTCCTCTCTGAGCCCCATTTACCCCAAGGACAGTTGGATCATTTGTGGTAGTCGAGAGTGACGTGGGACATGATCGTTCCACACAATCACCAAAGCGGAAGCAGGGGACAGCTGGGCTGCTGTTCTGGGCAGAAGAAGTCACAAGAAAACACCAGCAGCATGCTTTGCTCATTCACTCCTCACAACACGGGGCTTTCTCCTCCCACTGCATAGATGGGGAAACTGAGGCTCCACGGGCCGCTCCAGATTAAGGTCCAGTGTCCCCATGACCACGTGCATGTCTGCAGGAATTGTTGTGCTTGTTCTACCCCTGGCTCTAGGTCAGGGCTTCCCGCCCTCAGCGCTGGAGACTCAGACGACGGGGCTCTCTGAAGCACTGTAGATGGTTATCAGCACCACGGAGCCCACCCACCAGATGCCAGGCGCATCCCCCGCCACGGTGTCCACGGGAAATGTCTGCAGCCATTGCCAAATGTCCCGAGGCAGGAGAGGGGCCATGATCCCTGGTGGAGAAGCACGGCTCTCGTGTAGGGAGAAGTGACCATCAGGGTGAGCTTGCTAATGCTTCTATTCTGGCTTCTATTCTGGCCCTCCAACCTCAGGGGGCCACCTACACACTTGATGTGGGGGCCACACGTGCCCTCGGGAACCGCGACCTGCTACAGTGAGCGTGCTTCCCTCTCAGTGTCCTGCAGCCCCTCAGTCCCTGAAGCTCTTCTTTCTGGGATGCTTCGCTTTCTTTCCATCTTCTTACATCCGCAGCCTCTGGAACCTTATAATCATTCATGCCAAAGCCACCAATTAATCTGCTCTCTGTGTGCTGTAAGGATGAGAAAAGCCCAAGTGTTGTCCCACCTGTCCCTCGGCAGGGCACTCCACCCTCCACCAGAGTTCACGGTTTTCTGTTTGAAATTCACCCTTACAAATGTTGCTGTGCTGTTTTTCCCAATGAAATCAATTGAATCCAATTGATCTTGGCCCCATTTTGCATTCCTCCTACAGCATTGTGTATGTGTGCAGACACACACGCGCACACACACACACACACCCCGGGCTCCGCCGTGAGCTGTCTGGGAGTTGCTTGCCAGTCAACGACATACGTGACCTGGCTCTCCAATTACATTCGCGCACCCTGTCCACCGTCTCTGTAACCTCCCCGCGCCTACTGCAAGTCTGGGCATGCAGCGGGCACTCAATAAAGGCTCATTGACAAATGCTGGTCACCGTGGAATCGCACCACAGGCTGGCTCTCTGCACCCCGCTGGCCACCGCCGCCCCTGATGACCTAGGCTGTCCCAGATGGCTCACACCACCTCCCCAGAGCAGGTGCTTCCACCTACACAGCAGTGATCGTATCTTAACCTCCAAATTAACACGACTGCTCTTTCAAACCAGACCTAATCCTCAAGCCTTCCTGAGTCACACCGGAAAGTCAAGATATTAAGCCATCTGCCTGTTGGAAGTCACTTTCCAAGCCAATTAGGGATAATTTTAGGAGGGCAGGTTCATGAGATTTGGCACCAAATGCTCTCCTCCAAAGCCTGGGCTTACTGTAGGATCAACTTCCTCAGAGCAAACAAGTTTCGCTGGGAAATTATAAGGAACACTCGGCAACACGGAGAAACCCTGTCCCACTAGGGTAGAAACGCTCCCAAGGGCCACTCAACTCGGGTGGTTGGAAATTATTTTAAACCACTGAGAAAGATGCTGAAGTTGAAAAAGCACTTGAATGTGAGTCAGAAAGACCTGGGCTCTCATCCCAGCCTCCATGGCTAATTAGCTGAGTGACCTTGGGCAAGCAATATGATCCCTTCTTCCAGGAGCCAGGAAGAGGCCAGAGGGGAGAAGGGAGACTGCCTTTGAGCATGATGTTCTCTCTCTCTCTCCCTCTCTCGCTCTGTCTCCATCCTCCCCTCCTCTTCCTCCTCGCTTTCTTCCCCCACCCTGCCTCAGCCTACCCCACGGGACCCCCTACTTTGGAGGACTAACAGGACTGAGGCCCCAGACCCAAAGGGCTTTGCCCGTCAGGAACACCCGTGTGGTGCCAGGAAGCCTTCTCATCCTCTGTGGGTTTGTGCTCCAAGCAGTCTTGCAAATTAACATAAACCAGACCCAAAAGGGCACGGATAGCTAGAAAACAGGAGGAAAGAGAAGCTGTAGCTAACTCTCAACTGAGAGCACATACAGACAGGAAATCCCTGTATAGGCCTCCAAACACTCTGTGGGGAAACCCACAGTATTTCAAAACTGACTTTGAGGCAGGCACGCTGAGCGTTTCTTTGCCAGGGTCTACGCCCTCATCACGCCTGGGCTGGGCTAATAGGACGCTGTGCTGCAGCTCACAGAGACAACAGGAAGGTTCAAAGCAACAGCAGGGCCCTTTTGAGCTGGGGCAGGCACCGCCCTGTCCCTCCCGCCACCTCTCCTGAGAAGTCTCCAGTGGACCTGGAGAGTTTTCCTACTCTGATGGGGATATGACTTCAGAGAATTCAGACACTTCTCCCCAGGATGAGCGCTAACTCTCCTCTCTGGCAGGAGGTAAACTCACAAAGCAATGACCTTAACTTAGCAAATTAATTCCAAAGCACAATTGTTTTCAATCTTCATTTAAAATCAGCCTTCGTTAATCTAGATTTAATGACATAGGAAATGGAAATTCCCTTAATAAAATAAGTTATGAATATTTATCATCCCATTTTACCTGAAAATTGAATAATTCATCAATTAACTTTACTATTAATTATTTAATGCAAAATTAATAAACTGCAAAACTCATGCGTATCCTTGCAGACCCTCTGGCACTGGGTAAGAAGCTGAGCTCCAGAGAGATGCGAAGCAAGGGAGAATCTCCCGCCGGCAGGAGCTACAGGGCTGAGGCTGGAATTGTTCTTTCACAGGCAGACTCAAGGCACTTGCTCATAGAGTGAAGGGAGAGATCTTTTTCCCTCACCCTGGAATTCTGCACCACAGCCAACGTGGGACTCGAAGTTTGGCGGTGGCTTCCAGAGCAGTTCTGGCTGCACTCTCCGCACCTGTCACCACTCCATCGCCATCTACCCGTTGCTAACACGCAGGTGGGACTGCAGAGTGCGACTGTCACAGCCAGGGGGCCAGGGCTGTCCCCTGACCCTGCCGCCGGCCTCGGCTAGGGTCCCAGTTGGAAGCAGAGTGACTGAGCACACAGAGAGAGGAGT
This sequence comes from Heterocephalus glaber, assembly GCF_000247695.1. The sequence goes on from NW_004624818.1 coordinate 4,518,102, forward strand.
CCGTTGAGGGGACTACAGAACCAAGGAGACAGGGAGGAGGGGGTGTGTGGGGTGCGACGTTCCGGAACCCCGAGCACCCAGGCCCCGCTCGCTTTCTGTGTGGCAAGTTAGTTCTGCTGCCTCTGCAAAGCCCAAGGTCAGATCCACGGGGTCTCCTGCCTGCTATCGGATGGACCTGCCTCAGTCATCCCGCCAGTAACATGAGCATCGGCAGAGGCACCTGCAGGCGCCCAGGTTCCTTTCTGCTTCTCTTCTCATCCTTCCAGTCCGATCTCCAGTTCCCACCCCCAGGGCACTCTCAGCAGGGGTGTCAACGACATACTCATTGCACTGCTTGCTCAGTGGGAACCCCCCTAGCCCCGAGCCAACCTGGTCTTCAGTCCATTTCCTCGGCTCCCCTGACATCACCCCTGCTGCCTCCAGCTGAAAGGGCTTTTGCTCTGTTCTCATGCCCACTGACACCTTCCTGCCTCAGCTCTGTGAACACACACACACACACACACACACACACACGTTCTCTACCCGAAGTTCAGCCCCACCCCAGGAAGGCACCCCAATCGCTGTCCCATCCCTCCCGCCCCTGCCCTTGTCCCTCGTAGCAGTCTGGAAACTGCAATGATTATAAACTATCTTTTCATCTCCCTGTCCCAGTGCCCAGTACAGCACCTGGCACAAGAGCTCAAAGAATTCACTGAATAAATGGAGGAGGGAATGCCAGGCAGCCACGGAGGCAAGGTGACAGTTTGGGTTGTACAGCCATAACCTTGGGAGAAGACATTGTCCCTGCCTTGAGCAGAGCTGTCAGCACAGGAGCCCAAGAGCTGCGTCTCCCAACAGCAGCGGCCCGGTGAGTCCCCTGTGAAGGCACAGGGCCTGGATCCTGGGTGTGACAAAGCGCACTTGCCATGCAGACTCCAGAGGCCAGCAAGGCTTGTCTGCTCTCCCTTCTCCCAGTTTGGTCTTCCCACGACTCTTCCCCAAGCCTGGCAGCAGTCCCAACCCCAGAGACCTTAGCACAGGCCCAGCTGCCACGTTACACACGAGTTCAATCCCACCACAGTCCAAAAGGCCTGTGCCAATCAAGTTGCCAGAAAGAAAAAGAATCTGGCCCAGGTGCCTACAGATCAGTGCGGGGGGGGCCGGGGATCAGCAAGTGAGCCCAGGGACACTTCAGCGAGCTCCCAAGTCCTCGGCAGAGCCAGGACCCTCCGCTCCCAGGCGTGGCTGCCCCATCCCTGGACTGGGGCAATCCCCTGCCCCCCAGAGTCACTCTACTGAGAAGTCCCTCCCGGGTGAGGTCGGAAGCAGCCAGTTCAGAGGAGCCAACTTTCTCTCTTAGGGAAATCTTCCTCTCCCCCAAATAAGTTTCATCTTATTAAATCACAGAATGAACAGGACATTTTTCCAAGGTATTTTCTTATAAGAAAACAATGACCAGCTGGGGAAGGGGTGTGTGTGTGTGTGTGTGTGTGTGTTGTATGTACATCTGCATGTGTGTATGAATGTATTGTGCCTGCACATATTATAAGTATTTACACTTGCATGTGTGTACATGTGGGTACATGTCCATAGCCACACACATGTGTTGTGTGTATATGCATGTGTGTAACATGTGTATACTTCCGGGTTTGTATGTGCCTGAGCACGTGTGCATGTGTTAAATGTCCGTGTGTGCATGTGTGCTGTAGCAGTGTGCATATGTGAATGTATGCACAGCCACACCCCACACACAAAGCAAAAGCTCGTGTAGAAAGTGGAATGTGCAGTAATATTTGAGAACCAGGAACGATCTCCTTTGTTTGTTTATTTTGATTTCTTTCTAGAAAGCTCCATAATAAAGGAGTGTGGAAAATCTAAGAATAGCAAAGGCAGCGACACCTCCTAGCCAAGCCGAGAATAGTGGGAGAATCTCCAGGCCTGAATCCCAGACGGTGCGGTGACTGTTCATTACCCAGAAACTCAGGACTGCACGGAGCGCTGTACGCGGAGAACATCCCTTCCCACCTTGTGGTGCATGAGGCACACAAGCCGTTCCCTCTTCCTGCGGTGAGCAAAGATTTATTGGATGAGGGCTGATGGGGGAGACACCGCAGAGCCATTCCTGGTCTGGTGCAGAGATTCCAGTCAGTCCTGACTTTCCAAATCGAAGGTGCTCAGAGCAAACTGGCAAGGGCAGAGGGGACAACTGGCAGTGGTGGGCCCTGGCAGGCAGACGGATGCCTGTGAGCTTGCGTGAGCAGGGTGGCACCTGCTACTCTCAGAAACCGTCACTGCAGCCCGGGCACCCTGCTCAGAGCCCAGCAGGCACCCTGGGCTAGTGGTCTCCAGGAGGGGTGCCCAGCACCCCCACAGCGTGTTACAGTTACCAATCGCGACCTTCATCCTGACGCAATCCAAGGAAGACACACGCGCCACCACACAAAGATGTCATCGTCAGGGCTGCGCACGGCACCTGGCCGCCCCAGGGCGTCCAGGACTCTGCCCAGGAGAGGCCACACGGTGACACTGCCCCGTGCCAGGAGAGGCTGTCACTAAGGCAAGGGAGCTGGGGGAGGAGGAGGCAGCATCAGGCCTCGGAGAGGCCAGGCCCTGTGCCGCCCATGAGGAGATGACCATCAGCAGCAGGGCCTCTGCAGCACTCGGAGCCGTGCACTCAGAAAGCTCGGCCATGTGTCGAGAGCTCAGACCAAAAGGAGTGAGAGAGAGAGAAAAGCAGGTGAGATGAGCATGAGAGGGGAGCGGTGAGGGCACAGGGAGGGGCCAGACAGCTCCAGGGAGGCCAGCGCACGGGGGTCAGCCGGTGGCAGTGATAGAATGAGAGCAAGTCTAACCCAGGCCACGGCAAGGGAGCAATGGGGTGTGGATGAGAGGCCAATGCACCCAGGGATCTGGGAGCAGATACGGGTCAGTCACTGACCCAGCAGAGCAGGAAGTCACGACCCAGGTGCTCTGGGGACTGAGCTCCACTGCAGAGCCTGGAGGGACTGAATGGAGGCGCAGGTGCCACACAAGCAAGCCAGGCAGGGCTGCAGGGTTGCGCAGGGAGCAGACACCCCAGAGCCCTACCTCTGCCCTGAGCAGCCAGGCAACCCCAGCCGGCCTCTGCCCCTGCTGGACAGAGGGCCCTGAAAGACCTGGACTCAGAGACAGCAGAGGAGAGGCAAGAAGCATGTGCCACAGACTTAGAGAGTCCGCATGTAATCCCAGCACTCTGGGAGGCCGAGGCAGGAGGGTTGCCAGTTTGAGTCCAGTCTGGGCAAGTTAGCTACTTAGTGAAGACAAGGTCTTTATTTAAAAAATAAAAATAAAAAGGGCTAGGGTTGTAGCTCAGTGCAAAGGCCCTAGGTTCGCTACTCAACCTGAAAGAAAGAAAGAAAGAAAGAAAGAAAGAAAGAAAGAAAGAAAGAAAGAAAGAAAGAAAGAAAGGAAAGGAAGGGGGGAGGGAGGGAGGGAAGAAAGGGAGAGAGGGAAGGTGTGGGGGGAGAAAGAGTAGAATAAACAGAGTTAGGATTCGAGAAGTAAAGGTCAGAACTGAGAGAGTGGGAAGCAGCCACCCCTGGGAAACAAGATTGAGCTGTAGGGCAGAGCACCCCACTGTTCCTTGCAAGATTTTTAGCACCATTTGACACATTCAACTGTGTATGTATTTTTAATAATATTAAAATAATAAAAGAAAGTGGGGAGCAGGAGCAAGCAGCCAGCAGCTGCCTCACCCAGGAGGAGCTGGCGACAGAGCACCCTCCCTCCTCTCAATCTGAGAACCCGGGACCTGCACTGGTGGAGCAGAGGGACGGGCCGAGGTGTCTCTCAAACTCCCGGGGCATGTAGTGGCCCTGCCATGTCCCTGAGCAGCTGAGCAGCGGCTCTCGAATCCTCCGACCTGGAGCCTAGTGTGACCACAACCTCACCTGCTGGGAAGTCAGCCATCCCTGCCTGGCCACTTCCCTGTCCCTGAGGACCCCAGGAGGAGGTGGCCTCTGTGACACTCCTGCTGTGACACAGGTGTTCTCTGAAGCTCTAGACAGAGAACTGGGATCCAGGGCACAGCCACATCGCCCAGAGCTTCGGGAGGGCCCAGCACCATCCAGACACTGCCAAAGGCTGATCAGGATCCAGGCTGCCACGGCCCTGCCTCATCCTGTGTAAACAGCATGACCGCACCCCGCGGGACGTCCTCCGGCAGCCAGGCTCCCGTCCATCCTACAGGCACACACCAAACCCCAGGCTACCGCCGCTGCTGGGCGAGGCCTTGGGTCTGCTGCCTAGTGTCGCATGGGCTGAAGTGCCTGTAACTGATGCACTGCGGTGTTCATCTGAGATCAGGTCCCCAATCCAGCAGGATGCAAAGGTCCCCAAAATGACCCAGGTGGGGACCCACACCCCCTCCACCCCCCTCAGGAGGGGTCCCCAATCCCTGCAGACTCTGCCCACCTGGACACCAGAGAAAGCACAGAAGCAACTCTGAGAATTCCTTAAATGGTGGTAAAATATATGTAAATAAAACTGAGCATTTTAACCACTTCTCAGGGTACAACCCAGGGCACCCAGTGCAGCACGTTCACTGTTGTGCAAACCCCACCACCGTCCACAGCCAGGACCTTTCATCTTCCTCACCCGAAACTCTTACCACAAGACACGGACCCCTGCTCCCTCCCCCAGGCCTGGGAATCACCATTCCACCTCCTGCTCCAGATTCGACTGTTCTACATGTTCATGGAAGTGCAGTCACAGGATATTTGTCCCTCTGCGCCTGGCTTCTGTCACAGCACAGCGCCTCAGGCTTCACCTGGGTTGGAACAGGTATCTGAATCTCACTCCCGGCTGCTCTGGGAGTTGTTTTAATCATCCACACGGAATCTCCATATTATTTTTGCCGTTCTATTCTGGTCACTCCAGCAGCCCCACCCTCACCCCAGGAACAGGGGCTTCCTTTAAAAAGTCCTGTCACTGTCCATGCCGAGGCGCTGGTGCCCTAAAGGTGGCCAGCAGGTCACTCCCCTGCACTACTCGAGCTAAAGCTGGGTGAAAGCAACACCAGTTGCACAGGGTCCAGCCCAGGACCAGAGAAAGCTGACTGTCTAGGCAGAGCCCTCTGCTCACAGATGGTGCCAGCCCCTGGGACCCCGGAGCTCTCGGGACAAGGGGCCCACTATGGGCCACTGGGACATTGCACTCCTGCTCCAGCAGGCCTGCTGCACTTCAGTGACTGCACGCACACACTGCCACCACCCAGCAGGGGGGTCTCCCCTCGGAGAACAGCCGCTAGGGGACCAGCAAGACACATGACCTTGCCCTTGGGGCTGCCACTTCTCTTGGGAAGGAGACCCACGCACTGCAACAGCTAAAGGTCCAACCATCCATGGTACCTGCATGCAGGTCAAGGGAGCTAAAAGGGAGGAGGGCTTGCTACACTTGCGGGGCTTGGGGAGGCTCCCCGGAGGAGGCAGACGGGGTGGGACGAGGGGACATCGGGGTGAGGGCCCTGGCCGAGTGAAAACACATGGAGGACATGGAAGGTGAGTGCAGGGCAGGGCACACCCCTACTGCTGGAGGACAGTCAGGGCCGGTTCAAACAGAGTAATGACCTTCAACACCACGCCAGACTCTGACTCTTACTCACAGGAAGTGCCCAACATGCTCAAGTAGAATGATGTTGGAAAAGGAGCATTTCAAGAAAGTCAACTGCAAAAGTTGTTCAGCTCAGAGAGAAGGAATCCGGGAGTGATTCCATTGCTCCAACGTGACAGGGGTGCTGAGCATTGAGCCCAGGAAAACAAGGATGGGAATCAGCCTGAAATGCTGCCTGAATCAGTGACTAATTAGATTCAGGGGACAAAAGAGAAAAAGCAGCCACAGAAAATAACCAAGGACACGCTTCAGAATCTTCAGGAATGAGGGAAATCAGAAAACACAAACCAGGGTGAGAAGTCTGCGCTGATAAAGCATCACCCAGATGTGCAGAAGAAAAGCCGGGACTTGGGGTGACCTGCACAGTTGGGCAGGGGCAGGGAGCCCTGGGAGGGAGAACCGGGTGAAAGTGCCGGCCACCATGTGTCCCCACCATCGAGGGCAGGGAAGGGAGGGGATCCCTCAACCCCCACACCCTCTCAACACTCAGAGCTGGCTTCTCTCCTCCTTCCCTTCCACCCTCCTGCTACATGGTATTTTACTGCTTATTGACCAAGAAGCATTTAGTGTTCATTATAGGAAAATTCTATCACTAGACCCTCAGTGTATCCATGTTAAGGTGCTACCTATATCAATCCAATTAATTCCTCAGGTAATTAACAGCATTTGCCAGCCTCCTCCTAACCGGTGTGAGCAGCATTCCTGGAAAGGACAGACTTTCACTCCTGTTCTGAGCCTGGCATGTCCCGGGCTTCCTGGGATGGTTGCTCCTTTCCCAGGGGAGGAGAAATGAATTCAAAGGATTGCTGAACTCTGCAGCACTTCACGGCACTGCTCCTGCCCTGAGGCGAATGTGGCCTGCGCCCCTCGGTGCCTGGCAGAGCTGAGGGCAGGATGTGAAAGCCCAATGCCTGGCCAGCAGCAGGTGTGGAGGCACCAGGCCATCACTCAGCCATCCTGGGGCTGGATAGGCAAGGGGGCGATGCAGGGAGGGCCCAGGTCTCTGCTGCCACAGTGCCCAGACTCCCATCTTCTGCCCTGTCCTGCTCACTCCACACTGTGATCGAGGGCCCACCACCTGTCCGGCGCTGGTCTGCGCACTGTGGGGCCCCATGAACAGTGCCAACTGAAAATTCCCCTCCTCATGCTCCTCATGCTACAAGGGGAGGTCAGCTCATGAATAAATAAACAAACCTGGCCATGACGGAAACAGAGGCCAGGGGAAGGCCTCGGCGGGGCGGCACGAGGCTGTGGTTGGGGTCCTCATAGAGAAAGGAGGGTGCCCTCCTCATTCCCCGGCTCTGAACTCACCTGCAGGGTGGGAGTGTGGGGTCCCCACAGCCCCGATGGTGCTAAAACAGGGCTGAGGACACAGCAAGTGCCAAATAAAGGCGTCCTGGATGGCAAGTTTTGCAGCTGATGTCCCAGTGCTGATCCTACACTCCGGGCTGTTGGAGCCCTCGGCCCTGCCTCAGAAGCCCCGACCCCCATCACTGCACAGCACCTCGTTATCAAGCAGATGAGCGGGGCTCCCGGGGCCCTGTCTATAATTAGGGCAGCTCCGAGCCAGGGCTATATTTATACCCCCAGCCCTTTGAAGGCCATGGAGACCAGCAGTGGGTCCGGCTGCAGCGCCTATACCAACATCTATATGTGAACTCATTACAACAATTAATTTAATAGGGATTCCTCCACACAAACAATGTATCATTTTATTAGGAAACTCCATAAATGTCTGTGGTGCAATTCATTTTTATTAATTTTCTAAAATGAAATTAGCAGTGGCGGCAGCGGCAGCAGACAGAAGTTGCATTGCCTTCTCATTCAGCGGAGTATTGGTGTCATTAATTCCTTAATACCAGGAGGCCAGTTAGTATGGGCTCAGCAGTTAACTGCACCAATTAATTTCAATACTGGAGATGGGGGGAGGGGCCGAGCTCAACTCCGCAACTAATTTAGGAAGGTCCTTGAACAACCACGGCAACTTTTCCTTCTCCTGGGACAGAAGGCTTTCAAGTGTAAACACGGAGCGAATATTATAACACTAATAGGAACCTGTTCCTCACTCTGTGCCTTGGGGAAAGAAATTGTCCTTCCGGAGCCCGAAGCAATCCTGGCAGAGATCTCCGAAGGCGGAGACTGCTTCTATAGATGAGAGGGACAGTGGCACCCATGGATGACACGGACCCTCACATCTGCAAAGCAGAATTACAAATAGTATCGCACTCAGGCTGCAGAGGACAGACTCGAATCAACATTAACACCGCCCTCTATGTGATGGAGAAAAAGTAGAGCTTCGAGAGGAGCCAAAATGGTTTTCTTACCATCATACACCTATGCAGCACCAGGGCCTGCGTCTGTCAACACTGGAAGCCACATTCTGTCTTTATCCCCTGCCTCGGGACTGGAAGTCTCTCGCTCCATTTGTACTGCACGGACCCCAGTGAGTTGTGCATGACCACAAGTGACAGCCATTGCGCCATGGAAGCCCGGATCCCGAGGCTGACATGTGAACCCCAGCCTCGCCTGGGGATGTTCCACTGCACCGAGCTCACAGCGGGCGCCAGTCTCCAAAGCAGAAGCCTTCCGAGAACCTCGCTCCGGCTCAAGAGGGGCTCTTTCCTCCCACTTAGAGTGGAGGAGCATCTTGTGGAGGAGAGGGGAGGGTTAGGGTTAGGCCAGAGGCTGCTGGAGACAGGAACCCTTGGAACCAGGGCGCACCACAGAGGCAGAACCGGACACCTCCTCTCCCCAAAGAGACTAGGCCAGGAGTTCTCAAAGGGAGGTCCCAGGCCAGTCACATCCTCTGAAGATAATAAATTCTTGGACCTCACCCCTGGCCCTCTGAGTAAGAAACCAGGGAGAAGGCTGAGGATGTAGCTCAGTGGTAGAGCACTTGTCTAGCATGCACAAGGCCCTGGGTTCAACCCTCAGTACCCAAGAAAGAAACTGGGTTGGGCCCCACAATGTGTATTCTCTCAGGCCCTCTGACGCCCACTCCCCGGAAGACGCCCCCAGGAGAAAGGGGGGGTGGGCATGCTGAGCCTCCCGAGCTCTGTGAAACACTGAATTCACTAAATGCCAGACATCCTCACCAGCCCCTCTGCACTCCACCCCTGCCCCACTCCATGGATGAATGTTCTTTCCAGCCCCGTTCTTATTCTGCTTGGGCATGGGGGACTTGCTTTGCCCACTGGATTTGTGAGCAATCATGACGTATGTGGCCACATCCAAGCAGGGGTTGTAACTGTGCCTGCAAGGGTTGCCTTGGGCTTTTAAACTCTTGCTCTCTGCTAAGACCTCCTCAGCCTACATTGTCAGGTAAAAGATTCAGGGAACAGTCCCGAACCCAAGCCAAAACCACAGGCCACACCCAGGTCTGTGTGCAGGAAATGAAGTTTGTTGTTATAAGTCACTTCATTTAGGGATCATTTCTTACACAGCATTATCACAGCAAACACTGACTGATACAAACCACTTAATTTTATAGCAAAGGAAATCATGGCCCCAGAAGGCTGGAGAGCTGAGGAATTCTCCTCCAGTTCTCAGCCTGAAAAGTCAAAGAATGGGAGTCAGCTGGTGGCAGCATCTCAGAAATAATCTCCCTGTTCTCCACATCCTCTGGCCTCCAAAATGGAACCTTCCACCCTCATCTAGGGGATGCTCCCCACTAAACATTGGCAGCTAATGAAGGAATACTTTTAAACGCCTTCAGAATGAATGAACACTCCCAAGTTGACTTCTTTCCCCATGGCTCAGGAGGGACAAGCAGATCAAGCTTATCACTAAGGTGCAGAAGACCTGTCTCATGCCCCTTCCCACCCCTGGAGACGCTGGTGCCTCTGTCCAGGTGGCACAGCCGGATCCTCCCACCTCAGGCTCAGCCCATGCCCTCTGCCAACAAGCATCTGGCCCCATCACCGCTAATATAAAGTGGTGGCAATTGGAAGAGAGTGACCATGAATTGCTGAAGCTCTGGGCTGTAACATACCAAAATGAAAACTTAAGGACTGGAGAAGAAAGAAGAGGCTGCCTTTAAAATAAGCCCGAAATCCCAACCTCGCCACTCTTCACGGGATACTAACATCACTTGCACTGGCAGAACACCGGCCGGCTGTATTTTCGCCACTTCCCCTCTATTCCCAAGCGGTGAGGGAAGGTAAATGTTTGTGGCAGTTGGTGGGTTGAAGGACATTTACTGCATAATAAACTGCAAACTTGGCCATTGCTTCTGATTTGGGGGATCTTCTTACCAGCAATCAAGAATAACTCGACTTTCAGTTTGTAAAACATGTTGAGATAAAAGTGGGCAGTTAAGCTGGTTTCTCTTTTTTAAAAGTACATTTCTAGAGCGTGCCGGTGGCAGGTGGGCACTTGCCCAACAAAATTCCCCGGATGCTCCTGCCTGACAGCCTTCCTCGTGTCCAGCTGCAGGATCAGCCCTGACCATTGTGTTAAAGTTCCACCTTGCACGACTGCAGTTGCCCTGTTCTTAATCCATCTGATCTCAGGCACTGCCCCGGTCTTGGGCCAATTAATGTAAGACCCCAGTGTTGGGCCACTGAGCATGGCATGGCATTTCCAACCTGTTGCCCTGAGATGACTGGCCAAATCAGGTAATCCGTGAAAATCAATCAATTCATTTACTGTACAGAGTTGAAAAACTGCAAGATCTGGGACATTACCTTGTCTTAGGGGATGTGGTTAGCCATTCTTCGTGTTTCTCAAATGTTATTAAATAAGCTGCAATTTCCTGAAACAGAAGAATAAAAAGATAATGACAACAATTAGCTCACGTTGGACCCTGAGAAGTAAGAAAGTTTTTGTTGTTTCGCAGCTGCTGTCCTCCTTTGTCAGGCTGGGGCTCCATCTCTGCTAGAAAAACACTTGACTTGGACTCTGCTTCTATTTTGATTTCCCGAGTCCTTTTCACTCAACCTGCCATACAGCAATAATCAAAGCGCTGGGTTTCAAAAGAGGAGTCGGTGGCAAGGACAGAAATACGTCTCTGTGGGAGGAAAACACCAGACGCCCTTTCAGTTCCTAAATGTCATTAACTTGAAGGGGGGAGAGGCGCATGCCAACAACACATCTCCGCCGAGAGCAAGGGCGCGACTGGAAAGTTTAGTCTGGTTTTCTGAAGCTGGGCAGATCTGTCCACTTGGTCACAAGAGATGCCCCATTCTCTCCGCGTGACTCCCAACCCCCTGAGCCAAATCACACAAAGATTAAAAAGAAGGGAAAAGATAGAGCCTCATTCCAGAGAGAGATAGAGAGGGGAGTTAGCCTTTCCCACTACTGACGCTTGATCTGTAGCAGTGCTTCAGAGAGGAGCAATGGCAGCTGAGTCTAAAGCAAAGATAGAGAAAACACAGGCACCTGAAGGTAAATTAAATATTTATAAACACAACAACATCGCTGCAGATACAGTTGCTGATTTATTAATCGTTCCCATAAAAAGCCAGTGGGTGACATCAGCCTAAGTCATTGCTCCAGCTCTGAGGCAGGATCTGGCCTGAGACTTCCAGCTCCACATAGATGTGCTAACATGAAATTGGCAGGGACTGAAAGTGAAATCCAGGCTGGACATCACATGGGTCCCTTGGTCTCGGTGCTGATACGACATGGGCCGGCTGCCCTGGACTATGGGAAACAGAGCAGAGGCCTCCTTACTGCCTCTGTCTGCAGCCAAGGCCCCAGGGGATGGGGCGGCTCTTGGGCTTGGACATAACGGAGCTGACACCTGTGATACTGGGACGCTGTGCGTGGCCTTGAGGGCAAAGGGAGAGACCACCGCCGAGCGGGTTAGAGCAGAAAACAGCAAGCACACAGTGGAGGAAGAAGGCCGGAGACCAGGGCCTCATGAAATCATCGGAACTGGCCACCACCACAAGTAGCTGTGCCTGGGGACCAAGACCCCCAAGCCACCTCGATCCGGAAGCCTGCACCTTACAAGAACCCGGGAAGCAGCAACCTGAGGCAAAAATAGAGCTGTCACTGAGCACCTTTCTATCATCGATTCCAGCTCCAGAAGTCCCAGAATAACTCTGATCAGCCCAACATGGTTCTCTCATCCCTGAGCCTCTCCTGCTGTATTTCCTCTCCTTACAAAGATCGCACTGAGGTCTCGCCATAGGTTGACATCACTTCCTCGGCCGAGTGCTCCCTAACTACTCAGGACAGGGTACCTGCCCGGCCTATGTGCTTCCACGGCACCGGCACCTCTCTCGGGTGCACCAGATTCATTACCCTGTGCTCTAACTGCCTGTTTCCTTGGAGAACACCTCCGCTGGACCATGCAAGGGTAAGGAACGTACAGTCCCTGATGTGCCCTCAGGATGTGCCCCTGGGCCACCCACGCGGAAGCACTTAAGGAATGTTCGTTAGATCGTTCAGATGGTGGGCCAGTGGGTGAGAGGATGGGTGGGTGTATGGAGGGATGGATGGGTGGGTAGATGGACAGGAGTTGGGAGAAAAAGAGTAGGTACTGTAGAAATAGGTATGCCTTCATGAGTGTGTGTGTGTGTGTGGGTGGTGTCTGTGTTTATTACTAAAGACAGATAAGTAAAAGTTTAAAGGCGCTAAACCCAGCCGTTCCCAGATGAACCCCTGTGCATTATTTCCTTAGCTCTAAGTCACCGTAGGAAGGCAACATAGCGTGGCAGTGAAGGGACCTGCACAGGAAGCAAGAAGACCTGGCTGTGGGTGCCAGCTCTGCTACATATCAGCTGTCCCCTCCCCCTGGTGAGCACACTGTCCAGACTCAGCTTCCCATGGACCTGGGACTCCATCACCACTCGGGAAGTTACAGGGAGTAACAATTCTCTCTATGCGGGCTGCCTCACACCTCCACTTGCCCACACTGGCGGGGAATGAAGGTCATTTCAGCGTGACTGTTCAGAGCTGCTGTTCATCCTTCAGTTACCTACTGGTTTCTGTTCGGTTTCACAAAGCACTCAGAGCAGCCTTGGGTGGCACCTACAAGTACAGATACTGAGGCATGTGTGAAGTATGTCAGCTCCTGCCCTAAGTCTTGGTACCCAGAGGAACAGTCTATGCCAACTAGAACCCCAGATCCTTGTTGTTACCCAGAATCGTGCTGATCCAGAAGGTGGGGCACAGTACACCCCAGACACTGTTAGATTTATCTTTCAGTTCTGAAGACCCAGACACCCAAAGCCCTTCGTGTACATCCTTTGGCCAACTTCCACCCCAACTTGGCAGGGCTTCCCACTGCTGCTGTAGTCCAAGGAAAAAGCTGTCCAAGGCTCCTGCCATGTGCCAGTCCAGGAAGGACACCACTATGAAGCGGCTGCTAATGAGCTCAGTCAAGAAGGGGATGGAGAGGAATCAGCGAGACAAAGTAGCATCAATGCTGCTACAAGGCCAACCATGCAGTCACCCTGTAGCCAGACTCAGAGGGTCATTGCAGGTCCAATGAGCCACACGAGACAAGCAGAGGCTCCAGAGACTGTACTGACTTAGAAACTACCTTGGGCCCCTGGCCACTCCTCCTACACCCACGGAGCCACAGCTTCTCCCAATCCAAGACACCTTCCACTCAGAGCCCCTCCGAAGAGCACCCTGCACATTCCAGACCTGCAATCTGGGCAAAGGCAACTCAACGCCTGCCTCCGGGTCCCACTTCCCGCTGCTCACATTGACCAGACTGGACCACCAGGGACTGTCGCCCACTGCTGTGGGCTTCAGAAGGACCGAGCATATCCGGCCACCTGTCTAACCCTACATCCATGCTGTCCAATCCTCTCAACCATCACCTTACCAGGGTTTGGCCCCACTCACCAGACAGGCAGACAGGGGCCAGACCCTGCCTTCTCGAAGCTAAGGATCGGGATGGGCAGATGGATATACCAAAGCCAAAGGACCAAAAATACACAGGCTACTAGATGCTCATGGCGTGGACAAGGTAGGAACCATTATGGTTCTGAGTCAGGAGGGTCAGCTGGGCTAGCGAGGGGTGACCTGGGGAGAAGAGGATTCGTCCTCGTCATGCCAACATGAGTGGAGTGTGTCCTGGGCCGTGTACTGCTCTAGGCCTCTGTGCAGGGGACTTCACTCATTCTTTATGACCAACTATGAAGTGGGAACTGTGCCAGGGTGGCACAGGGTATGAAGTGACTGCCCGAAGTCCCAAGGCTAAATACCTGGAGCCCGAATCCATATAGAATGGTTCCAGAGCCCACACTCTGAGCCACTGTCCTGAATTCCTTAAAGAACAGCCAGGAGGTGCTGGATGGAAAGTGGAGGAAAGGTGTGGGGCCTCCCCAGTGCAGGATGGCAGCCTCCTGCTCCCCTCTGACCCTTTCACTTCCAGCCCCGCCTCCCTTCACAGACCAGGAGGGGTCCCCAAGGGCTCTGGGCATCAGCAGGATCGAGCTCACACACATCAGAAGGAAGCCCTAGCCTGCTCATGGGCAGCGATGGACAGAGTTCCGGTGTCCACAGAAGCTGTGCTTACAACGCCTTCCGAGGCAGAGGGAGACTCTGCCGTGAGAGGAAGCATTTCCAGCCCGACTCTGGCTGGCCCCTCCTCCCCCAAAGCACAGCAAGCCTGGGGCTCGAGAAGAGAAGAAGGAAAACAGATCTGGTCCAGCTCCTGTTACAGAGGAAGACACTGGGGTTGAAGGAGGGCAAGGTCTTGCCCAAAGTCAGGGGAGCCATGTCAGGCCCCTTGGCACCCAGCGCATGCCCACTCTCTCCCACTCACTCCCCAGCCAGCCGAATCCAGCCTGGCTCAGAGTCACAAGAGGCCCAAGGAAGAAGAGAGCAGGCCCCAAGGAGGTGGAAATGGGTGGGCACAAAACAAGAATCCAGACATCCATGCCCAGGGCATTGCTGCTCGATATAGCCCAAAGGCAGAAGCAACCCAAGCATCCCCAGGTGGATGAACAGATAAACAAAACAGGTCTGCCAAGGGGTGACCACACCCAGGTTCATAGCAGCATAACTCATAACAGCTAAAGCTTGGAAGTAGCCTATATGTCCATCAACAGATGAATGGAGAGAAAATGTGGTATTACACACAGTGGAGTACTACTCTGCCATAAAGAAGGATAAACTTAAGTCATTTGTAAGAAAATGGATGCACCTTGAAACCATAACATTAAGTGAAATAAATCAGACACACAGCTCAAACATCATGTGGTTTCTTTTATATGAGAAACCCAAAATATAAATAAAGAGTAAAATAAAAAGATAGATTGTAAGAAATAGGGAGATAGATCTTTTGCAAAAGAGAAGGGAAACAACGGAGGAAGGAAGAGAGGGGAAGGGGATAAAAAAAAGAGAGAATGGAGATGTGTTATGCACCTTTATGAGGAACTAAATCGTTACGTTCTGCAAACATGCGTTAATAAAAAATAAAAATTGGGGAAAAGAAAGAAGCACTGAGTGCTACGTAGTGCTATAGCACCATGGCCCCTGAAAACATTATGCTAAGTGAAGAGGCCAGGCCCCGCCCACCACACAGACGCGGTCCCATTTCCAGTAAGCATCTGGACCAGGCAGAGCCTCGGGCGAGAGTGCCAGTCTGCAGCTGCCAAGGGCGGGAGGGGCAGGAAACGGCTGCTTCGCGGGGGCGGGACTTCCTCCTAGGGTAACAGAATGTCGGGAACTAGACAGCAGAGGCGGTCGCCCAACAGCGAACTAACTGTATTTACATGAATTTCATCACAATTATTTAAAAGGAGAAGGAGAAGAAGATGCAGGAGGCACCCACCTGGGGTGCCCGGGGCCGGGGGAGACAACAGCCTGCCGGCCTCGGCGGCTGGACTGAACCCAGAGGGCCACGCTGACCGCCTCCTCCTCCTCCTCCCGGGCTCCCAGCAGCCTTGTCTCCCCTTCTCTGTGTGGACACAGAGAAGAATGAGTCGACTGTCAGGATGAAGAAATTCACTGTGGGCTCCAAAGCAAAGACTGTCCAGCTTGCAGGTTTTAGATGTTTAGTTTGTCCTTTGGATGTTCAAATAGAAAAACTGCCGCCCAAGGACACTGTGTGTGGCCAGGGCTTGGCAGGAGAGCAGCTGATGGGAGGATCCACAGTGCTCTGGACTCTGCTGAGCATGGCGAGGGGCCCCCACAGACCAGGGAGGCAGTGGATCCCGTTGTGAGGCCAGACAAGGCCACATCAGGAAGGGAGGGGAGCCAGATGCAGGGGCAGCATGGCTGCATCTGGCATCTCCCACACCCTGGAGCATCCACCATCCAATTGCCAGTGCCGTCCCCAGGCTGGTGGCCCTAGGTCAGGACTGCAAAGCCACGGCTCTGGGAAGCTGTGGGGACAGCTAGGCTGGGGGTAGGGAAGAATGCAAAGTTCTCTTCTAAAGGACACAGTCACAGGGAGCACATCTGAGCCCCCCGAGCTGCGTGTGCAGTGACCCAGGGTGGGGACAGATACCTCACCGTTGCCATGAGGCGCAATGCCCTGCAGGAATATCCTTCCAAGAGCTCCTCCTGCAGAAGGGCAGCACAGGCTGGCCCTTGGCATGGGGCAGCACTGTCCAACAGATGTAACAGGGGCCACAAATGCCCACTGTGAGTGTAATTTTGAAATTTCTAGAATCTACTTGTGTGTGTGTGTGTGTGTGTGTGTGTGTGCTGCTGGTGACTGAACCCTGGCTTTGTGCACACTGAGCAAGCATTCAATCATTGAGCTACGCCCCCAGTGCTAGAAGCTACATTTTTTAAAAAGTAAAAAAAAAAGTATGTTTTATATTTTAACCCAATAGATCCAAAATAGCATCATCTCCCTACTTTTAGAGCATAGTCCTGTGAGCTATTTCACAGTCTTTCTCCATGCTGTTTTCTAAACCGGGTATGTGTTCCCACTCACGGCCCACCTCAGCCAGGCTCAGCAGCGTTTCCAGTGTTTGGTGGCTGCATACGTGGCTGCCATCCGGCCCAGCAGCCCCAAGTGCAGATACCGCAGGAGCCTTCGGAAGCCCAGGCCGGGTGACCCGGAAGGGGTCGGAGTCCCACCAAGAAGGCAGGTGCCCCAAGCACACGCTCCCTGCGGCTGGGCCTCCCAGCTCCAGTCAGAGCCCCCCACGGAGGTGAGAGCCGTGTTCCCCTGGGGTGTGGGGGCCCCTCGGGTTGGCCAGGGCCTATGAGGGAGAAGGGCTGGATTCACTCCAGGTCTCAGACGGAGCACTCTGCTGCTGGCATACGTCCCTGGAGGAGCCGCCCACCCTCGGAGCCACATTCAGCCCCCCGGAATTGTCCAGCCCAGGGAATGCAACTTGCCTCCGGCAGTGTCCCAGCCAGAGCCCAGAGGCCTGCAGTCTCTTGGTTGGTCTGTCCTCAGTCAGCCTTCAAGATATAGGTTCACATCAGGGAAAGAAGAGGTCGCTGAGGGG
The DNA here is from genome assembly GCF_000247695.1 of Heterocephalus glaber. The sequence goes on from NW_004624818.1 coordinate 4,535,105, forward strand.
CCTCGGTGCTTTTTGTAAGAATAAATAACAATGTATGTGTGTGTGTGTACATGTGTGTATACGTATGTGTAAGTGTGTGTTTGTATGCATACCTTCTGTTCTCTAGTCTCCTGATTCAAACTCATAGAAATACCCCTACAGCCTACACAATCTCAAATATCTTTTGCACACAGAAACACAGGTTTTAAACCAAGGAACAATTCTTTAAAGTTTGGTTTTTATGGGAGTTCTGCACAAGGGTTTTATCTGTGAGGGGCCAACGCTGAGGGGGGAAAAATCCAAGGCTCTCCTAGCAGCTGGCCCCAGCATCTGCTAGAGCCACAAAATGCAATTATATTACTCCCAAACGAGAGGTAAAAATATCTTGTTTCCAATACTCTTGGTTTTAAGGCTCATACTTAATGTCCTCTGGGTATTTCAATGGTGCCAGATCTCCGTGTTATGTACTTTATTAGGGATGTGTGAAAGTCATATTAATGACTTCCAACTAACATGTTTATGGTAAAGCGAATCCTCCCAGAATCCACCACTCCCTACACTTTACAAAAATAACTGGCCTTAATTTAAATAAATAAATAACTGGCCCGTAGCCCCGCCCCATGACACAGTCTCTGCAGGGCACCCCATATGTAAAGGTGGGGGTCTCTCCCTCTGTGGTGAACATTCCATTGCAGGTCAGGTGGTGTAGCACCCCGTCCAGGCACCATGTGCCCGTGCTCGGTGGGCTCCCCAGGCACCCAGACATCCAGGCCCGTATCCTGCATGAGATATTCTGGGTTCCCATCCACAGGTCGAACCAACCTCCCAAATCATGCTTGCAGGATGGCAACCTGCTCTGCTTTGAGACAACTAGCATGTGCCATAACGCTCCGTATATTCTGCTATTTGCACGGGTATAACATAGCTCTACTCTGACCATTTATGAGACTGCAGTGGTGAAGACCTCTGAAATCTGAGGGTGTCAGAGGACTTTGTACAAGATGGTAAGCAGCAATTCTGAATACATGTTTCATAGCCGACACTTCTGAAATAATCAAGCCGGGCCCAGTTGGCCGTGCGTTATGTAGAATGGTTGAGCATGCTTATGACCATCTGAGTGGCAATCATCAGAGAAACAATGGGCCACCAAAGAACATTCAGAGACAGGCTCGGTGTAGAAGTGATTCACCCCATCTTCTGTTCATTTATCTACTCATTGGTTCAATCATGCAATGAATTATTGAGCACCTACTATATGCCAAGCTCTATGTGAGCCCTAACAATACAAAGACCTGTGAGGAATGGCCCTTGGAAATACAGCTGGGAAGAGAGACAGGGCTGCAGGATCCAGGCTATTGTGTCAAGTTCAAAGCAGACAATGAGGCTAAATTAGCAGCGTGAATGATGCAATCGTGCTGGGCAGGGAAAGAGAAGGCTGGGCCAATGAGCTAACACCTCCACTGGGTCAGAACGGGCAGGAAGTTGCCAGGCAGACAAGTGGTAGAGGCATCAGGTAAAGGAAACAGCATATGCAAAAGCAGGAAATGGGAAGTGCCAGTGTGTTCCGGGAGATTTCAGCGAATGAAGTAGCTGGAGTCTGCAGGGCCTGGAGGAGACTGGCAGCCCGAGCTGGAAGGGGAGGAATTAAAACCCTCGGCAAGTGGAGTTCCATCCTCAAGGGTCGGGGTTCGGGGAGGCTTCTAAGCAGAGGGGAGACACAAAAAGGGCTGCACTTTGGAAACGTCACTTTGATGGTGGCATAGCGGAGCGGGGCTACTGCTGGGAGACTCTGATGACAGCAGGAAGGAATGGGGCCATCCTGAACTCCACGGCGGGGCTGAGGGAGGGCCACAGAGAGGATGCAAGGCGGCAGACAGCTCCTACCTCACCCTTCTCTGCCCGGCTCTGTGAAGCGGCAGCTGATCCCCGTGAGCAATGTCCCCTGTGCCGACTTAGTAGAACGTGAAGATTCATAACGATGTGAGCTTTCGAGATGACAGTGGCAACAGGACACCTCTGTTCTGGTTTCTGTCATCATCGCTATGACCGCTGTCGCTGCTCTTCAGAGCAGAGCCCAGTGGCCCCTCAGGGAGCACAGATTCAGCCCCAGGGCCCACTTCCTAGGCCAGCCGTGTCCACTGCCCCGTCCGCAGCCCCACTGCCCACGGTAAGGGGCTGTGCTCCTCCTCAGCCCAGAGGCAGGAGCTGCTCTTTTACACCTGACACTTTGGGACCCCTTAGAACTCTCTTTTATCCCTACTAGTAATCAGCCACCGTCTACCGGCTGGCGATTCTTTACATTAAATGTTCTCTGTTCAATAACCAACATGGTTTCAGCCTCCTGACTGGATCCTGACTGATTTAAGGATCATCTACAGCCTGGAGAACCTAACAACCTCACTGATGTGTCATCCTAGAACACACAAAAGTAGAAGGGGAATGAAAAACACCTGCAAGAGGAGAGGCATATACTTCAGGAATATATCCAAATTACCCCACGGCCAGGCAGCAGTGTGAAAGGCACTGGAGGAACATGTGCTTTGGACTCTTATTTGAAAGGCCTGAATCTGCTTGTTTGGGGAGATAAAAAGCATTTCTTCTAAAAGACAAAATTACTCCGTTTCTACTTGGATGTATGATTTGGGACAAGGCCTTTGACAGCCCTGTGCCTCGGTTTCCACACCTGAAATATGGGGTGGCACAGTTGTGCTATGTGAGGTAATATATGTAGATCCTAGCCATACATTAGATCATTGGGTCAAGCTTTTGTAAAAATAAGCTTTATTGAGGGATAATTTACACACAATCAATATACTTGGTTTTTTTTGGGGGGGGGGTTGGTATCAGGGATCAAACTCGGGACCTTGTGCTTGCACAGCAGGCACCATAACCACTGAACTAAATCCCCCACCCAATACACTTGGTTTCAAACCAGGTTTAAACAGTCAGTGAAGTTAACAGATGAATACATTATACATCTATCACCCTGTTCAAGGTATGAAATAGTTCCAGAACCATGTGGAGATAATTTCACTAAATGTAGGATTCTAAATGGATGCGTTTCCCCTCTCTTTGGGCACTCAAAAGACTTCATCCCATCATTTCTAGCTCACACGGTTTCTACCAGAAGTCTGCAATACTGTTATCGCTGTCTTCTGTGATCTGGGTCCCTCTCCCAACCCAGCAGACTTCATCCCTTTAGCATGGATTTGAAGCCATTCGACCACGGGTGCCTTTCTGTGGTTATCTTCTTCCTTGTCTTGCTTAGGCCTGCGAGTTTACAGTTTTCCTGAAATTTGGATTCTTGGCTGCTAGGGATAGAGCCCATGGCCTCATACATGCCAAGCAAGCACCCTACCTCTGAGCTGTACCCCAAAGCTTGTATCTTTAATTAAAGAGTGTTAGGCTTTGCTGTGGCAGAGGTATTTAATTGACTTGTGGGTCAACCTGATCCTCTAGGGTTTATTCCTTCTCGGGTCTCTACTGAATGTCACGGGTATTCAGGGAGGACTTTCCGATCCGGTGGCCAGGATCCGAACACCTCCAGTCCTGTGTGAGCCCTGTGACATTTTCACTGTGCAGCCCCCAGAGGCTTCCGCTCAGCCTTGTACAGCCTCACCTTATGCATCAAGTTTAGTGTCCAGCGGAACATCCCAGGGGAGCCGTGTGGGTTTCTGAAGTACTTTCTCTGCAAGGCTGTCTCTTCTACAATATTCTGCCCTGCAAAACTCTGGCCATCTCAACTTCTCCAAACTCTGATATCTGCCTCCTCAACTCATCCAGATCACTGTACACTGCTCAGGAGGCTTCTGCAAAGCCAGCTTGCCTTGGGGCAGAGATGCAAAGTGACCGAAGGGCTCAGTCTTCTCCGGACCGTGACTGTGTGGCCAAGGTCCTCACCTACCTTTTCACATCTGAAAAGGTTTATTTCACGCGTTTTTGTCTGGTTTCATAATTGTTTATAGCAAGAGGAGATTGGGTTCCAGTTATTCCATCCAGCTAGCAGCTAAAGTCTTGCCATCAGTGTTAAGTTTTTGGTTCTATTCTTAGAGAGGTCAGCAATCTCTGGGTGAAGGACACAGCCAAGCTGAGAAGCAGGATACAACCTTACAGGTGCCCTTGCTGCCTCAGAGAGAGGCTGCCAGGAAGTCTACGGGGATCAGAACTTCCTCAAATACCCAGAAGGAGAAGGGAGAGGTAATGTCGGGGACAACTCAGTGCTGGCTCTGTCCCCTTTCGCAGCACCCAGAGGCCACCTCTGCCCCCAGATGAAGATGCAGACTTGCTGATCTGACAGGTTCAGCTCGAGAATCAGAAAAGCCTAAAAGAGCAGAGATTGTTGTTATCAGTGTTTCCAGAGCAGTGATATAAACCTGAATATAAAACAGAAGTAGTGTTGCAAGAATTTGGCTTCTTTCTCAACCTTGGCAGGATTCTATCTGCACAGAAAGTGTCGCTGACAGCCACACACTGCCAACTCCTATTAAGAAGTAGGGACAAGGGATGAGCTATGCAAAAATATGCTGCATCCACTCGGTCTTTGTGTAGCCGGCTCCCTGTGCGATAAATTCTGAATCCCTGCCTAAATAAATCAAGAATTGATATCAGGCTGTGCATGTGTGTGTGTGTGTGTGTGTGTGTGTTTTCTCTTCCCACCAATAAAGAACCTCACCTGCAATGCTGAGAAGCTCCATTCCCATCTCTGCTCTAACCTGCTAACCAAAACAGCCTTTTGGAAATAGTTCGTCATTCAAAGAGGTCAGGAAAAACTTAGAAAGTTGCAGGCAACGGCGCTGGTGGCCACAGGGACAGAACAGAGGTGGGCATTTTGCCCTGCGCTGGGCCCTTCCTGCTGCCAAGGCAAGCAGAGACACCTAACTCTGAGCAACTGCATTTCCTCACAGAACAAATGCCCGCACCCATCCTATGCCCCACCGCCACCACTGCAAATCCAATAAAAGAAATGAAAACAGAAGCAAGCCCTCTTAAAATTAACACATTCAAGACAAGCAGAAACCATTGATCAAAACCTCCTATCTTCCCTCACAGCTGACAGCTCCAGAGCAGCTCGAACGCCCCATAATGGAATCCCATTATCTACAAAAGAACTCATTCTGGGGAGAGGCACAAACAAAGGAGGAATCAAAGGAGGCTGGCAAAGGGGAGACTCCACCACTTGCTGCTGCTCCCCAAGAAGGGGTACAAGTCTCCCGCTGAGACAGCCCTCAGAGCTGCAGCAAGTGAGCTGACGTGCAGGCAGGTCCAGCAGGAAGGAAGGGAGGCTGAAGAGCTGGCTCTTTCCATCTGTGCAAGAGGGAGACAGAAGCTCTTTCCACAGAGTGGGGAAACAGGGTCAACACACATCTTTCCTGAAATTCCAGAGCTGCCTGCATTTAGAAAACACAGGGATTTCAGCCAAAGTAGGGAGCAAGGAAGGTTCATTAGCAAATGCCTCAAATCCTTAATTCACACTTCAAACAAATAAGTTAATTGTGGAGCTAACAGAGTGTGACTTGATTATAGGCCACTGGTGGCCATTAATAGATGAAAAGTGTTTGGATTTCAAGACTGTTTGAATTTCATAACTTGTCTGTGTGAAAGAAGTTAGGCTTAGTCATCACCTCCATTTACGAACACCTGGGATCATGAATCCCACATGACAAATGAGCACCCCAGCTTTGAACTTTTGGGATTGAAGAGTAAACAGGAGGAGAATTCATGAATTTCTCTGAGGCAATTGTTCTACCCTGCTTTGAAGAGCAGTTGAGTTTGGTCTCCAAAGACCATAGCATATGCATGAACAGAGCCTTCCTATGACTCAAAAGGCCCACCGCTAGGTTGCTTGAGCAGGGATCCCGTGGGGAAGGCAGGATGGGACCAGACTCCAGTCTCAGATATTATTGATCAGTGGTGCAGATTTCTCATACCCAGAGACACGAGCCCAGCCCATGTGAAACCTAATTAAAACTGAAACTTGTGGATGCATCAAAAACCAGACCACTGATAAGTCTGTATCAGTTTTCTCTTTGACCAGGTGGGCCCAATCCTCAAATCTCAGATTCCATCAGCAGAGAGAGAGAGAGAGAGAGATCTTCCTCTTTTCCCACTTCTTGATAACACCAAGAGTAAGATGAAAGATAAGAAGCCCAAAGCCTCATATTGTGTCACCTGCAGAGCAGCAAGGCTGCAGGGTAAAAAACCCCCAGTCAATCAAACGCATCTTCCTGAGAAGCTTGTGATGTGATGATGGACACAATGTCAAAACCATAAAGGGGAGCTTGCTTTTCAAAGGGCTGCAACAGGGCAGTATCAGCAGGTGGAGGCTGAACTGGTTTGTTTGTTTGTTTGTTCATGTGTTTTATCATATAAAAGAGTCTCCAATAAAGGGAGGCCCTCTCTGTCCAAGGTGACAACGCTCTACAAAGTCAAGCCCAACAGATCTGGAGCCAGCTGCACCCCTGTAGAGCAACTTTGATGCAATATTCTTCTCCTAACCTGCCAAGCTCTTCTATCTCATTCCTTGGAGAGCTGAGCCAAGCATTTTGGAAAATAAAAGCCATGGAGAAGACCTAACCTGCTCTCCAAGAACTTACGATCCAGGGAGACGGGCACCTAATGCGAGCCAACACAAGACTCAAGGACCACGGAGGTTGAAGCTCAACCTTGGGGAATCCAAGAAGAGACAGAGACAGCTCAGCTGGAGACCCCAGGATAAAACCCGAACGTGAAGACTGTCGCGCTGTCCTTGGTGCTGAACCATCGCTGCTCCAGGGCGACTATTTCCTACTGCGGGTCCTAACCCATCAGTGAGTCTTGAAATAATTTAAGGTAGAAATGGGTACTTTTTCACCACATGGAATGCAGTGGGTGGAGTGAGACCGGAAGTCATTGGAGTGGTTGTATTGTTTCCTGAAACGTTCCCAGACAGTGCGCTACAGAGGAATACACAGATGTGTGCCCTGGGTCACAGCATGACATAGATTCCTGGCTGTCTGCCAAGGACAGCCTTGAAAAATCTCTATAGTTGCCTCTATCTGTTTCAACACGGAAGACTTCCGACTTTATCCCCACAATTTCTGGCCAAAGTTTCAACCAAGAGGCAGTGGTAGTAGAGAGAACAGGGAGTAAATCAAGAGGAACAAACAACAGAACTGCAAGCACAAGAAATCATGAGAAAGGACTGAAAAGAGACTGTTGTTTTCCATCATAGTTACCAAAATTGTTGAGATTCTTCCCTGAAAATCTGAAGTGGGAGTCATGTCTCTATCCTCTACTCCCAGCTCTACAGGGGGTTCAAGAAGAAAGTAGCTCACAAACAACAAAAGCCCTCACATGAGAGGACAGCACTGGTCAAGTGTGGTGGTGCACATCTGTAATCCCTGAACTTGGGAGGCTGAGGCAGGAGGATTTCCATAATTTTGAGACCATATTGGGCTACAGAGCGAGTTCAAGATCAGCCTGAATTAAGAGTGAGACCCTGTCTCAATAAGCCAAAAAAAAAGATACAGACCCTCATCCTCTGGTTCTCAACTCAACAAAAAGCTTTAATTCAGCATTAAACTCTCGACTATAAAGTGGGAATGATGATTTCACCTATGCCCTGGTGGTTACCACGACTAAGTGAGAAGATTTATGTAAAGTTACTTAAAACAGGACCTGGAAGTCAACAGTGCTATAAAAGGATTAAGTATTACTGTAACTTCACTTGCATAGCAGTGGAAGTGGAACATGTAAAGGTTCTGTATTACACAGCCATTAAAAACATTTGTGAAGAATTTACTGCTTGAGATACAATGTTGAGGAGAAAAAGCAAAATACAAAGCTGTGTAGCAGTATAATTTCAAACATATTTTTAAAGGGCTCGTAAAATATTGGAAGAAAATTTACTAAAACGTTAACAGCAGTTGGGGTTGAGTATGACAGCTTAGATAAATCTCTTTTCTGTACATTTTCTTCTATGTTCCTTTTTTTTTTTTACAATTAGCATGTGTTTTGCAATTAGGAAAAACTATACTTCAAAGACTCTAACTCAAACTCAAACTGGCTTTAATCTTGAGATGTGCTATTCTGTAAGGCACGTAATAGAACTGGATGTAGGAGCCAGGAAAACAGCATGCTTCATAGGCACCATTGTATGGATGAGCCACAGGTCAGCAGGAATATGGTGTTGCTGCTATTCATTCATTCAGCAGTACTGGTGGCTGGAGCCAGGGCTTCATGGATACCAGGCAAGCCCTCTGCCACTGAGCTGTATCCCCAGCCCTTTTTAAATCTTTTCATCTTGAAATAGGGTCTCACTAAGTTGCCCAGGCTGGCCTTGAATTTGCGATCCTGAGTAGCTAGGATTACAGGCGTGTGCCAACCATGTCCTGCTGGTGTTGCTGACTTCTGGATCTTTCCACAACACCTCTCAACTGCTGAAAATGGGAATCTGCCCACACTTTTGATTTACTTCCAACTCCAAGGCGGCAGAGTAACAGAGATGACCATAAATGACCCAGGACTCGGACACAGCAGCCCAAGGCCCCAGCCACGCCTCAGTCACAGAGGACCAGGACTGCCTTCAGCAAGACTTTCTGCCTTCCACCTAGCAAGCACTGAGTCCCCCACCAACAACTCGTTTAACCTCGCCAGAACTCCGTGAGGTTGTGTAGGTATTGCCATCCTCCTCCTTTTACAGATACCGAAGTAGGGAACTTTAAAGTTAAGCAGCTTTATCATTCCATTTTCATGCTGCCTTTCAAAGCAAACTTTCTTTACTCTTTACAGTGTCTGTAACTGGCTGCCTCTAATTTCTCTCCTCCCTTTCCCTCCCAAGCCCACCCCCCTCCCCGGGCCATCCCCATAGCTCTTGCCAAGGTCGTCCATGATGTCCTCATCCCCAAAGCCAATGGAACATTCACGTGCCCTATGGGGATCTTTCACCTTCCCTCTCTGATCAAACGCTGTCTCTCCTCTGCCCCCTCCAGCTGTCATTCTCTTGCCCCCTAAACACAGGGTTGTCCCAAAGCTCAGTGGGCCCTCTCTGCAGCCCCACTCCCTCCCAGGCATCTCATCCAGACAGCGACTACCCCGAGTTCACATGTCCAGCCCCACCCAACAACTGCAGAGTGAATAACTCTGCCCAAACATCTGCCAGGATCTCAAACTTCACAAGTCTCACCGCTGACCTCACACACAGCCTGCTCCTTCTGCATCCTCCCTCTCAGCAGACAAAGCTCCACCTGGCCAGTGCTGGGCCCCAAATCCGGGAGTCAGCCTGGTCTCCTCTGCTTCTGAAACATTTGAAGCAAACTTGTCTGCTCTGCCTTCCAAAGATAATCGGATCCCAGCCTTGTTCCAAGCCCCAGCACCTCTCACCTGCCTGACACCAGTGGCCTCCTCTCTGCCCAGTGTGCCACATTACTGCTCCCTCGTACCCGTGCATCTCAAAGCCACAGTCCTCCAAGGGCCCAACCGTCCTGCACCACCTGGCTCCGCTGCCTGAGCCACACCGTCCCTGTCAGGCGCTCCCAGAGCTGCTGATACAGTGATATCTTGGAGACCAAACAGCTTGGAGTTCACACTCTCTGGTACTTGAATAGCAGGGTTCAAAAAATATCTGCTCCACATTCCTAACTTTGCACAGCAGTCGAACTGAAACTCCGACTTGGAAAAACCAGTAGGGCCGAGAGTGAGTCACGCACCGCGTCTCAGCGCAGGCACAGGTGAAGCTGCGGTCTGAGCGCCCCTCTCACCGGACGACCCGCAGTGCTGCTGTCAGTGCGTTCAAACGGTCGTCATCGTGCTCTTCTCCTTTGCACTTTATCTGTGTAAAATACCGTAACCATGGCTGCAAAGAAAGTTAGTGATACCAGCAGTAAAGCTAAGAGGAAACTGTGAGAACCACGATCAAGTTGAACAAAGAAAGCATTGGGAAATCTGTTAAAGTCTTGGAAAAATAAACTTATAAAAGTAATTCTGGGGCCTCAGAACCAATTATGTGGTTTTCTGTTATTTCTTATGGGAAAAATATGTTCAGTTCTGAACTTTCTGGTGTTCGGACACAAATTTGGAATAAATTGGGTTTGACAACTGAGGTATCACTGTACATCCTGCCCCAGTGCCTTTGCACTTGCTGTCCCGTGTGCCTAGAAGAGATTCTTCCTCAGATTCCTCTTGGTTCCAATTCCTCTGGGTTCTCTGGGTTCTCAGATTCCTTTGGGTCTCAGCTCGTGTCCCTTTCTTGGTAAGGAAGGACCCTAATGACTACATGAAGCGCCAACGTCCCCGACCCACTCTCTGTCTCTCTCCCCCGTGTTCTTTTCCCTCACAGGGTGTATGCGCACCTGATGTTCTGTAATATACTGTGCCCTTGCCCCCTCTGGCCCTTACCACCGCCCCCTGGAAGTGCCCGCTCCACTCCCATCACTGCTATATCTCCAGCCCCGAGCACAGGGTCCATAAAGATGGAGGAATAAACGCGTGAGTAAATCAGTGAGTGGACAAACACGCCTGCTCGCAGCTGCCCAGCTCATCCCTGCTGGTGCTGTTGTGGCCGACAGACCGGCGAGCAGCCAGGGCAGAAGCTGGCAAGAGCGGCAATGAAAGCGGCCACAGGGTTGACGTCCGGTGGATCAGACTGCGCCCGACGCCCCAAGAAGCAGGGAACCAGTGCTCCCCTTGATCCTACAGAGGCTCAGAAGATGAAACGTAGATCGGCTGGCACAGAACCACCTTCAGCCACAGAGAAATCGCCCCAAGCCCTGATGTCCCCCACACAGCCCCCAGCCTCTGCTCCATCCTCAGAGGCAGCCTGGATGACACCTCGGCCAGCTGGCAATGACCCCACAGCCAGGGCGCTGGGGGTGTTTTCAGCACATTTCGGCCCAAATCCTCTGCTTTAATTGGTCCCAGGCATTTCACTTTTAGAGCTTCCTTCGCTTACTTGGTTTAAAAGTCCATCTCCGCATGATCCAATAGGAGCCCGGAGAGTAGATAAGATAGTGAGACTAATCTGTAACATTTGTGTTTAATGGTTAGATATTAATTGGCTTTCTTAAAAGTGTGTAAATCGGTCCATTTTCAGGCTCTGTGGTCTGCTCGTCCCCCTTAAGGAAGGAGCACACCCGTCAGCAGCTCTGGGCCCCGTGTCACCTTGTACACTGTAGTCCGTTCATTTCAAAAAAGTAAAATAGATTTATCACAATTTGAAAATACAGAAAGTCATTAAAATAATAATTAAAAACACAACTACGCACACAATAAAAGTTTCGTGATAATAAACTACATTTTAATGTATATTAATTCCGCTAACGATTTACTCTATACTTCTTCCAGGGTCAAATCAATGTCTGCACTAAAAAAGAAATTCAATTAAATTCTATTCCCTGTATCTTTCAAGTGAGTCTATTGTTTGCTTTTGTCTCCTATCAGGCCATTTGTCAGTTGTTCTAGCCCAGGATTACAAATAGAAGGGACGCCCGTCAAGGGCAGAAGGAGCGGGTCCAAAGCCTTCCCACCCACCTCCACCCGCTCCCGTCCTTTTGTCACCGATGCCCTCGCTGGAGGAGAGAGGCCGAGGGGGAGGCACGTGCCGTGCGGGGCCACGCACCCGTCAGCCATCGCGTCTGTGCGTGGCCCCAGTGAGCCCCCACACGGAACAGGCTCGCACTGCTCCCAAAAGCACCAGGCGAGGCCGCCCCTCCCGTCCGAAGCTCACCCGCCCGGTGTTCAGAGGCGGGGAAGGCACCCTGGTTCCCTGGCCCTGCACCAGGCGCGGGACGTCCTGGCCCTGCCCGAGTGGCTTCTCTGGTACTGAAACACAGTCGGCCGATTCCCAGGCTCTGGCACGCTGACTGCTGGCGAGCGCTGGGTGGTATGAGCCCAGCCCAGATGGAGCTCAAGGGCAGCGGGCTCAGCCACTCCCTCTGTGGGTGACCACCAGGGGGCAGAGTCACCAGCCGGCCCGGCAGCCAAAGTCGCTGCTGGGAAGGCAGTGTGTGCAAAGCCGAGGGATCTGAGATGTGGACAGGAAAAGAAATAGCCACAGAACCCTGCCCGGAAGCAGAGGGAGGGAAGCTGAGGGTGAGCACCAGGACCACGTCCACTCTTCAAATCAGGAAAAGAAGTCACTGAAGGCCAAATGACTTCCCGGGTGCCCCACACGAGTGAGTGGGGAGGGGACCCTGGAGCCCCAGAGGAGCCTCCCTCCCCCTTTTCTCCTCCTCCTATTCGTCTCCATCCCCCACCTCTCCCTCTTCCCTTTCCTTGTCCTCCTCCTCCTCGGCTTCCTCTTCCTCTTCCTCTTTCTCTCCCCCTTTCCTCCTCATCCTCCCACCCAGGACCCGCACCTCGGAGGGTGAGCTCAGGAAGGGGCCCAGGGAATGAGCAGGCAGCGCCAAGCTGTCATTAACCACGGCGGCCTCACACTGCTGCGGGGCTTTGTAAGTCTCCACTGCACAATGCTTTCTAAAATACAGGTGCAATTTGGGCCTGTGGTTAATTCGGTTGAATTTCATTTGGTACTGTGTAATATTTTCCCCAGCCGGGCCTAGGGTAAGTCTTGAGTCTTGGCTCCGGGCTTTGCTGACTCGACAAACTCAGCTGGGCCGGTGGCCATGCCCGGGTCCCCTGTAACCCCCATCCCAGGCGGCTCTGAAAGCCTACAGCACCCCAGAACACAGCTGTACCCACTCCCCTCCGGCTCAGCACCCCATCCCATTTCTAAGGAGGAGAGACACACCTGGGGCTCCTGGGGGCCATGGCCCAGACCGACCACTGGCCCGAGGCCTCGTTCGCTTCCTGCTTTGGCAACTCTGCACTTCCGCTCGTTGCTCCGTGCCAGGCTGTCTGCCTCTGACCAATGATTTGGAAAACATGATCACTGTGATCCCAGCAGGAGGTGAAGCTCAACATAGAAATTGCATTTTCCGATCCTGGCTCCACCAGTGAGAAGCTGTGTGGCCCTGGTCGCATCACAGGGGACATCTCTGGGTGTCATTTTGTCCTCAGAGTGACTGGGCACGCTGAGATGACACCAGTCCCTTTATGCAGAGCCAGGCACGTGCTGGGTGCTCAGTAAAGGAGGATTGCTCCTTCGTGGCTAATGAGGATGGTCTTCCAGCTGCCCTTGGGTTGGGGGAACAAGATGTTTCTAGAAACAGAAAGCCTCACGTAGGATCCCAGGGCCCCTGCAGGGTCCAGGCCATGACAGAGGGGTGAGGGACCCCTGCTCTCCTGTCTGCAGCCCTGGGAGCCCAGGCCCATTGCTAGCTGGGCCCTCCCACTGCCCCAGAGCTCCTGTACAGCTCAAGGCCAGAGCTGACTTCCGCCTTCACCATCAGTGATCTACATGCAACCGCGTCAATAAACCCGCTGGACCCAAGCACCACGTAAATGCTGGTATGTAAAGAGAAAGGAGATTTTCCCTGCCCGGCTTGCTGAGCAGTAAGGAAGAGACTCCTGGTCCCAGGGCAGCCCCTGGAGTGGCCTGGGGGTCCCCTGCAACCCAGAGAGGCGCTAGCCGAAGCTGGTGAGCTGGATCCATCCAGTGCTTGGGAGCCATGAATTTTTCTGAATCCTAATAAAGTGCCTTTTACTTTATTTCTCCAGATTATTTATAAATGGATTTTTCAATAAAAAACAAAGCTGAGGACATATGATAGATTTTCCCTGGCAGGTGGCATGGGGCACGTTCCTCCCCACGGCTGCCTGCCCCGCCCTGCAGCACATGGCTTGATCAGCCCGTCCTCCCTTTGGGCCCTGACCTGCTCACAATAATTCCTCAGAAGCCCATGGGTAGTCACTAAATTTAAACTCCTGTCCTAAAAACTCAAACTCCACTCAATAAGCACTTACTGATATCCTATTGCATGCAAGACACGTGGCCAGGTGCTAGGCTGTGGACAGGAAGTGGAAGAGCAGAGCAGACTCCCTGAGAAAGGAATGCGCTTGTGTACAGAGCCAGCGGCAGGGACCCCGAGGGGGCTGACACTGGACACGAGGACCTGGGTGTGAGAGTAGTGTCTGCATTGGCAGGCACCCTGGGCTGCGAAATTGCAGAAGATCCAAGCAGCAGCACCTTGAGGACAAAGGAAGATGGACCCACTCACAGCTCAAGAATTTTGCAGGGAGGACTGACGTCTGTGACACCCACTCGAATGCAGGTCCCAGCTCCACTATGCCGCGACCTTGGGCTGGACCCACACTGTAGGTGGTCACAGTGGCTTCCTCCAATATCACGTTCTCCAAAATCCACAGGTCAGCATCCCACCCCTTCTGAAGAGCTGGGAGATGGTCCCAGAGCCGCCTTCCCATCTCACTGGCTGACCTGAGTTGCAGGTCACCCCTCAACTGGCCAGGGCTCCATGTGATGAGCCAGAGCTGGATTCACCCTCAAGACTGGACAGGGCCTCTCCGAAGAGTCTGGCCCCGATGCCTGAAAACCACTGAGGTCCTGTTGGTAAAACTAAAAGTGGGTTGCTACTGGGGAAACCCTGAAGAGAGGCCCCGTGCCTGGGGAAACCGACACTCTCAGATGTTCTGAGTGAAACCAGCAGAATAGACACCGGATAAAATCAAGCAACTTACCCATCTTGTTCTTTAATTGTTCTTTGCAAGTAACACAGTGTCCAGCATACAACAGACACCAATGATCTGTTGAGTAAGTGAATGAATGAATGAATGAGGAGTGAATGAATACTAACATTATACCAAGAGACTATCTAGGAATAGTCACAAACATTCAAACCCCTTACTGGGTCTCCAAGAAGCAGGAGAAAAAGAAGACTGAACTTAAGCAAGCTAGAGCCTACTTGAAGCCTGTTTAAAAAAGATGCTGATGATCAGGACAAGGGATACCCAAGGGGTCAGAGGTTGGCAATGTGGACCCAGCACTGTCCCAGGAAGGGAGACTCTGAGTCCAAGGGAGAGACACAAACCTCCTCCCCAAGAGGAGCTCTCAACCCTGGGAGCAGGGGTGACACCTACCACTCCCTGGGGAGAATTTATCAGCCCTACAATGACCGCCCTCCTTTGGTCCATGCCCCATGCGGGAGCCATCTCAGGCTGAAATGACGCTGTAGGTTAGAGGCTCCCATGCAGGAGGCTGAGCGTGCCAATCCCAGGAGAAATACCCTCTGCCACAAATGGTTGGCTCTGGGACTTCACGCTGACTACAAATTCAGTCACTTAGAGGATGATGAATATTTAGCTCAGGTGGAAGGTAAACCTTTCTTTCTCTGACTTTTGTCTATTACCCAGGCACTCTCCAGCCCCGGTGCCACCCCGAGACATGCAGGGCAGACACGGCCATTTAGGAGGCTGAGGTCCTCTGTCCCAGATGTTGTTAGCATCAAAACTTCTGAAAGGATGCAACTGTTTAAGGAAGAGACAAACAGACATTGAATATTTAATGTTGCCCCTCTCTCTAAGCAGAAAGAGTTCAGCTTCGACTTCCTGCCTTTACAACGCTACCAAATCCATCCAGAATGTGGGATGTAGGTGAGGCATGTCCTTTTTAGAGGATGCTGGTGCTCTGTACAACCAGAACTAAGCATATCTATCTGGAAAGCAGTAAAGTGTCCTCTATAGGTATCTAATCAAAGTGTGGACCAAAGCCCAGAAAAATCTGTCTCGGCTTCTTTAAACGATGCTCCCTGTTTGTCAGTCCCGAACGTTTGGACTCCGTGCTCTGTCACTTCCCACTGCGGCTCTCAACTGTCACCTAACACAAGATGCTCGGCCACACAGACCTGCTTCCTTCCTGCAGCACTCAGCACCTCCTCTTCCACCTCTGCTGGCTGGGGGGTGGGAGGCTCCTCCAGGCCGGACACTGCACAAGGGAACCAGTGGGAGCCCCAGGTGCCAAGGGAGAAAAGGGAGCCACCCCTGGACAAATGTGGGGTGCAGGAAAAGGGGCCTGCACCCGAAACAATCAGCGAGAGCACGGGCAGGTGCCAGGTCAGGAGCAGACGCCACGCCTGCACCCTGTGCCCAGGTGCGAGGCTGAGCTGCCCAGGAAGTGCTGATTCCAGTGGAGCTCGGTCGGCTCCATGCTCCGCCCTTCTCCTTAGTCCATCTAAATTCTGCTTAGCTTTCAAAATGCAGGGGACTGCGGATGTTGATAAACTTGCTCTGTGAAAAGGAGAAAACGCTTCAGCAGGCCGGAGAGAAAGTCCTGCCCCAGTTGGTCTGTTCTGCCCCTGAGGCTTCAGCGCAGGTCCTCCACCTCTCTACCAACTGACTCCCTTTTCCGAATTCCTCCAGCCAGCGGGCTCCTCCCCCTCCCTCCTGTTGCCCTGGGATACACACCCTGCCCTGCCCGCTGCGTCTCCTCCACGCTGGCTGCAGGGCCCTCTTCTCTCCGCTCCTGGAGGACCTCTCCTCACCTGAAGCATCACCATCGCTCACAATGACTTCCTCTCCCTCCACCCTGTCTTCGCTGCTTCCCTCCTGTCCCCTCCCCATTTTGTTTCTTTCCCATTTGCTACAAAACTTGTCCACGGCCACTCTCAACCTTAGGTCCCCGGACCCAGTGATGCTTTTATTTTTCATCTCAGCTCCTCAGCGGCAGCCCCAGGGCTGGCCGAACCCTTCTGCCCGCTCGGCCACACAGCCCTGCTTCCTTCCTGCAGCACCCGCGCCTCCTCTTCCACCGCCTCCCCTTTCCCTGACTCTCAGGAGCCTCTGCCCAGCCCTCTCCACTCTCCTTTCCACACTTGACCCTGGCCGTAGCACCAGCTATTTGTTGATGACTGACAAACCTACATCTCCAGCCTGGGATGCTTCTCTGTACTCCTGGATCCACCTGCTGCTTGGCCTCTCTTCTGGATGAGCACTGAACACCTCACAGTGAATGCCTCCAGAATAGGGATCAGGATTTACTTCCTCAAACCTGTCTCTCCCGGGCTTCCCCTTCTCAGTGCACTGCAGTCTGGTCACACTTGTGCTGCTGGTTCTGACTCGGAAGGGAGTCTCCCAGCTGCCCCAGCAAGGCCCTGATCTGAGTAGTCTTCCTGTCTCACCTGGACAGCAGCAGTGATGCCCAGCCATCCCCACTCCTCCCGCTCCAGAATGACCCTGAGGTCCGCGAACTCTTCCGGCTTCTGGCAGCTTCCCAGTGCCCTGCATGGGGCTCCTCCACCTCCCCTCCCCTGGTTCCATCTGTGCCTGCTATTTCTGGGTCCCACAGGGACACGGGCTTTGCCACCCGTGAAATGCAGTTTCCCTGGCCCATCGCCTTCCCATCTCAGTGCAGAGGCCCTGCCTGGTCAAAGCCCAGCCCCCAGCCCCGCCACCCTTCCCAGCACCTCTGCCCCGCCAGCAGCCCTTCTCGACGTGGACCCTCTTGGTTACTTACAAACAGGATCCTACAGATGAGCTGCCACCCCCATTCATACACGGAAGCCCTAAGCCCCGCATGGAGGTGTTTTGCAGATGGGGCCTTTGGGAGGTAATTCAGTGAGGTCCCAAGGGTAGGGGCCTTGTGACAGGATTACTGGCTTTATAAGAAGAGAAAGGGTGTGAGGGAAGAGAACTCTTCCCATGAAGACACCGAGAAGGAAGCAGTCTACAAGGCCCACACCAAGAACCCAACATCAGCTCCTTGATCTTGGGCTCAAGGATGATGGGAAACAAATGTCGTTGTTTGAACCACCCAGCCATGGCGTCCATCACGGCAGCCAGGGCAGACGGATACACTGCTTTACCCTTCCCTCCCCTCTAAAGAACATGAACTTCAGAAGGCAGAGTCTCCTTGGCCTCATTTGCCATTGATTCCCAGAGCTAGCAGGATGCCGGGCAGACGACAGGCACCCAAAGATATGATTTGTAGCTACAGCTTGCTGTTCCTTGTAAGAAGAAAATGGCCAGTGTTCTAAGTCTCAATGCAAATGGCAGAGCCAGAGAAGAAGCCACATATCCAAAATAGCTTTAAGACCAAAAGGGGAGAGGTGGGCAGCGGCGTTTGGTAGGAGATCTTTCCTTCTGAGGCTGGTGGCTCAGTGGAGGCGCCTTTTACTCTCACCAGATGTGACCTGCAGGGGGCTGGACTGGGCCCCCACAACAGTATGCCGGGGTCCTAACCCTGTGCCTGTGCGCATCACCTAATTTGGCAGCGGGAGCTTTGCAGTTTCGATGAGGACCTGGGAGCAGGCTGCCCTGATCCAGTGCCACCGTGTCCTTCCAAGAGAGCCCCGTGGGCCGGGCTGGGCTTCAGGACACGTGAACATGGAGCAGAGGTTAAGACCGCCAAGATCAGTGGCACCTATCTGGGTGAGGGAGAGCCGAGGAGGGTCCCCAGGGCTCCCATGATTTTGGCTGGGGAACTACAAGAGAATAAATTGCTGCGAGTTTGGTTCGCCCGGTATATGGTGCTTCCTTAGAGTGACCGCAGGACACTAAGGCCCTGGGTCCTCCGAGCACAGACGCCTGGCCGTCTGCCTGTCCCCTGCCCCACAGCCATGCTGCACATTGTCCACTCACCCCGCCGGGTGCTGGTCCCCAGGGCTCCACTGCCAGCCAGGCAGAGTAAACCCTTCTCCGTCACCTCTCTGCCCTGCCCTCCCCAGCATCCTCTGCCCAGGCTGCCCAGACTCACAGCTGCAGCGGAGTGGGCGCTCTGCCGCGCAAGTCCTGCATCATCACCTCGCCACACTGCTTCCCTGTTTTCTCCTCTTTGGCACCACAACTGTTGAGCTGTCTGCATTACAGGTTTCTGTCGCTTACCCTCTGTACTGAGCTCATTCAAGAAATACTTACTGAGCCACAGCTATGTGCCAGCGGCAGAAATCCTTTCTGGGACAAAATGGAGTAGTAAAAAATACATTTGAGGGCCGGGGATGTAGCTCAGCTTTTCCACCGCCTGCCTCACAAGCGCAAGGTCCTGAGTTCGATCCCCGGTACCAAAAAAAAAAGTTTGAAAAATATCGTGTGACTATATAAACAGTCGTGGAGACCTGTGGTTCGGCGCTGCAGCCAGCTGTCTGATATCCCTGAAAGCTCCATAAGGCTCCCCATGGCTGGTGTGGATCGTCAGGTGCCGCCTGGGCTCCCTCCTCGTGGCCTGCGGCAACACCCGGTGCCTAACCTGAGTCCTGCTCTTCTTCCAGGGCCTCCTCTTGCCAGCACTGACCTTGCCTCAGCAATCTCTCCCCATCTCCTCCCTCCCCACCTCCCTGTCCCTTTCCCCGAAACCACCGTGCCCTTCCCTGCCCCGGTGCCTTTGCACATCTGTTTTCTCTCCACAGAATGGTCACCCTGTCACTCCTCCCTGCTCTGTCGGCTGAGGAGGAACTCAGAACTTTGCTCCATCTTTGCCTCCTTCGGATGGGCTTTCCCAGCGCTGGGCACAAGCCCACCCATCGACCCATGAGGCTGCACACTCAGAACGCACACAGCTGGGGTGGCAGGGACACTCGCCACCGCTGCGGAAGTGGTGCAGTGGCTCAGCGCCACGAGAGCTCTAGCGGCTGGCCGTGTGCACACATGATGGGGGTCCAGGGCACGCGGGGACAGATGGGCGTCCACCCATCTCAAACCCCCGCGCACAGGAAGTGCACCGTGCACATCTGTCCCTTGTAACCAAACCCTTCCCACCAGAGGCAGAGAGCCCAGAGCCTAAGGATCTTCCCAGACTGCCACCGCCCCTCAAGGGGCCAGGGAAGCCAGTTCCTGGACAGTCTGCCTGCTCAGATGGAGACTCTGTCAGACCACACAGCCTCACGACCTCGGGAAGCTCTGACCTGAAAGTAAATTAGGGGAATAAAAAGGGAAGGAGGAAGAATGGGGAAAAATGATCTGCTCCTTCCAGGTCATCCGTCTGGCAAGCTCACTGCAGTCAGTTCCAAAAACAAAGGGGATCTTCGCCATGTCAGAGAAACCAACATAAATCTCCGGCAACTCTGCTTTTCTGGCAATGCTCTACGTGCTCCTGGGAAATTGGAACCTGACTCCTAAATGATTTCAGTGCAGAAGCCTTGTCTTGTGTTATACAAGAGGCCGCAGAGCTCTCCACAGCCTGAGCAAAGTGTAGGAGGCTCTGGAGGGAACAGAAGAGGAAGGGGAAAGGGACAGCTGGCAGGGCCACCTGTGGGCGCCTTCCCCGAGTGCTCCGCAGACACGGGTACCGGGCTCTGTAGGGGTCCCTCCTGTGTGAAGCAGAAGAGCCCTGCTATGGGCTGCACTGTGCCCCCAGTGCATATGGCAAAGCCCTGGGCCCCTGGACCTCAAAACGTAACTGCCTGGGCTCAGGGCCTTGAAAGATGTGAGGAGGTTAACACGATCACCCCACAGCCCCCTGACCCAATTCTCCGGACGTCCTCTAACTAAGCAAAGGAAACCTGGACACAGAGACACGGGGACCCACGCACAGAGCTAAGACCACGCGAGGACGCAGCACCGAGGAGGCCATCTGCAAGCCTAGGAGAGGCCTTCAGAGGCATCAGCCCTGCGGACACCTTGATCTGGGCCTTCCAGCCTCCAGGACTTCAAGAAGCTGAGCCTCCATTGCTCAAGCGGCCTGTCTGTGGTGACAGATGCAGCCCCTTGGGAGGGGAAGTTGCCAATCTTAGGGCTCCCACTGGGCCCGTTATCTGCTCAAGACCTGTGCACACTGTAGATCACACACATTTGGGCCAAAGCCCCCGACCGGGCCTGGGGCAGCTGCGGTGGCTGCGCATGCTGGGGTCAGCGGCCCAGCCCCATTGGCTTCTTCTGCCAATTTGCTGAGCATCTGCACCTCGGGTGGCTCCTCCCTAAAATCGGGCCGTAACTGCAGCTGCCTCAGCATTGCGTGAGAGGTGGATCTGATTATAGCTTTAAAGCACAAGTATGAGTGCCCGGCACGATCAAAGGCTCAGTGGATACCACCCAGTAGATTCTGTTTTCCATCCTGCCTCAGAGCTTAGGATGGCAAAGCACTGATTGCTTCAGGGATGAGGAAGAGCAAGTTTCCTTAGGAAAATAAGAGGGCGCCACTGAACAAGGCTCGCGGCACCAGGATGGTGATGATACCTAAGGCCTCCCACTCTCCTGGCGTCCCCCTATTTGCTGTCTCCCCTCCTTTCACTCTAGCAACTCCTTCAAGCAAAACTCTTAACCTGAGCCAGGCCATGACTTTGGGTCGGCGAGGGAGCAGGGACTCGGATGAAGCCCTTGGCCTGGGGAGAGACCAGAGTGTCTAGGGACCTGACAAGCAATGGCAGCGGGACATGGGAAGGTGGCGGGAAAAGCTCCGGCGCACAAGAGGAGGAGGGGAAGGACAGCCAGGAACCCGGTGGCGGCCTTGGAAGCTGGACCTTCCGGAGCCCAGGGAGGCACCAAGAGTGCCGCCGAGCAGCCCTCAGGCTAACTCCCGAAGCCACGAGCTCCGGTCGCCAAGGCTGCCGAGCGCCTGGCAGGGGCCCAGAACCGGCCAAGGGCCTGAGAACTCACAGGAAAGGCAGAGCAGGTGTGTTGGCACGTGCCTGTGTGTGTTGACCATTCTCTACCCGAGCTTTAGCCACTGTAAACTGCCTCTCATCCTCCCCTGGGGCCGCCGTCACACCCAGGACTGCTGATCCCGAGATCAGGGGTTGTCATCAGCCCCGGCTCCATGTGCACCCTGGAACCTGGGCGGGTCGACAGACCCAGACCCCCCTCTGGAAGAGGGGTGCCCCTCCAGCAGGTGCTGCTGCACCTCCGCACCTTCCCACTCCCTGAGTCCACCTCTCCTTCCTGTGCTTGTTCGTTCATTCCCTGAACATCTGCTGGGCGCCACCATGCAGGGAGAAGCTGTCAGCCCCTGCCTTGGGCCCAACAGTCACGGATGTCATCCAGTCCGGAAGCCAGGGGGACCCAGGTTCCAGGAACAAAGACTCAGGCCTGGGACACACACGAGCCACTCCTGGTCGAGAAACACATGGAGCAAGAAGGAAGTCTGTCACCGTCGGGGGTGGGGGGCGCACATGTGGTGCCTCACAGTGTGTGCAGAGGGGAATCAGCACCGGACACTCAATGGTCGTGACCCTGGGGGTCTGGGGACAGGCCCCACAGGGCCCAGAGCTGGTGTCCCCGGGGCCATGTCCATCTGGCCTCGGGGGAGGAAAGGAAAGGTGAGTGAGGCAGGGTGCTACTCCCGGAAATGACAGCGCTCTCAGTGTCCACTGAGGCCCTGGATGAGGTGTGGAATCAGACCCGGGTGACCTGAATTAGCCTACTGACCTGTGATGAAAGGCTCCAGGGGGCCTTGCCCCCACCTGCCTCCTTTGCGTCCCATGGCCTGGCTCCTGGGCACCCTCAGAGGAAGTCTCCTTCCTGTCCTGGCATGGAGGGCTTTGCCCCGTTTCAGCTCAGAGGGGTGGGTGCTCCAGCCCAAGCAGAGGCTCACAGCTGGCTCAGGGACGAGAGTGACTGACCCAGAACGGGCACTCGCTGTCGGAACCCTCACCTGTGCTTCCATCTGCACGTGGTCAGGACTGGCCGGCCGGGGCTTAAGGAAAGGCTTCTCGTAGATGTGAACGCATCACCCGCCCCACCACCTGCCCAACCCAAATCCCTCCAGCCCCATGGTGGGGGCTCAGCCTGGCGGAGTCAGATTGATTCATGGGTACCGGGACACGGGCCCAGGCCCCTAGAGAGGTCCTGGCAGTTCAGCCCCTTCTGTGAGAAAGCCTGACTCCGACTGCCACCCTGAGAATGTGCCAAGCCTGCCACAGAGCGGTGTTGTAAAATCCACTTTGGATTTCTGCTTACATACTGTAAAGTTGGCCTTTTAAAACACTTTGTTCTGGCTTCAATACAAGCGCTTTCAAAGATCCATCCCTAGGACGGCTCTTGCTAGAGCAGGCAGTGTGGAGACGTTCACACCTGGACGTCCTGGGTGGACCAGGGAGGTGGACCCCGATCTTCTCATGGGGCTCCCTGTGGAACACTCACCCAGAGGGGCTCCCCTGGTGAGCCACGTCCCCTCCCCAGCATAAAGTGAGGGCCCTCGGCAAACCTTGGCTGCATTATCATCGAGGAGGCCTTACATCTGGAGCTCCATCACATCTCTCGTGTCACTCTTTCAACAAAGATTTTTTTTATGTTTAAAATAAAAAGAGCTAGAAAAGAAATAACTCCAAAATGGCCTTCCGGTGCTGGCGAGCAGGCTGAGCCTGCGGGTCAGACGCCAGCCCCTCTCCCGCCTGGTGGCAGTGTGTTCTGATTGCAGGTTTGGTTACTTACGTGGTTAGAAATAAATTATTGAAAGTGCACATTTAAATATTCAGAAGCACCATGGTAACATCAAGGGCAGTGTTTGAAGTGCGATGTGCGATTTTCGGGACTGACTTTGGGTGAAGAAGAATCCCACAATCTGACACCCCAAGTCACCTGAGCAGTCGCTATGCCCTTGGGGCCCCAAACCAGCTCTGCCTCCTCCTGGCTCTCCACTCCCCTCCTGCCCGGAAGGAAGCACCGAAGGACCCCTGGGATCCCTCTGAGAGAGGAGCGAAGGGGACAGGAGCGTGAGATGGTGCGGAGTGACAGGCTGCGATGCAAGGGGACCCCCAGAAAGCCACCTCCGGCCAGACGTCATTCGCAGGGGGGTGAGAAAGGAAGGGCCCCAAACTGGTAAGGCCCTGGGGTGACAGAGTGAACAAAGGGCCTGGGGCCTGTTGGCGGGAGTGGGAGACACAGGGCCTCCTCCTGTGACACAGCTGCAGCCCCAGAGAAGCCCAGAGCTGCTCAGGGAGAGGTGACCAGGGGACTCGGGTGCTTTCCATCCATGCAGGCTGTCACCACCCACAGCGTCCGGCACAGAAAGCACATGATAATACTCGCTAGTGAAATAAAAATGTATTGATAACACAAGTTGCTCCAAAGTCTGCTGCGTGTGAGAGTCCAGAAAACCCCTCCTGTGTGCTCTCCCATCTGCTCCCCTGGGAGC
The DNA here is from genome assembly GCF_000247695.1 of Heterocephalus glaber. The sequence goes on from NW_004624818.1 coordinate 4,558,974, forward strand.
CCTCTCCCTCCACCAGAGTGCGGCTTGGGGACACTAAGTGATGCCAGGCCCCACCTTGCAAGGACACAAGCCTCCCCCGCCCCCGGAATCTGGGACATGGGGCAGAGTCTAGCATGGTGGTAAAGGGGAGTCTCTGGCTCTGGCTCTGGATCCGGCCCCTCCCCTTAAACCTCCTGACAACCCCCCCAGAGATGCCCGGATGCTGTCCCATCTGCAGGTGAGGCGGGAGAGAGGCACAATCCTGCTCACAGAGCAGCAGGGGTGGCACTGTGGCCCGGGGCGGGTGGCCACATAGGGGTCCGCTCTGCTGGCTGCCTTGAGGGCCGCAGCCTCGGTCCCTCCCTCAGCTCCTCCCTGTGGCCCCCTGGCCTCGGGCGCAGAGCCTTGGGCATTCATCAGCTTTCGCACAGCTGCAGCACCGGCTCGGTGCAGGCTGCAACCGCCCAGAAAGGAACCAGGGAAATGACTAGAAAAGCACAAATATGTACATGATGCACACGGTAGGACCTGAACCCTAAATCACCCAGCACTGTGGCCCCAGACTTGGGGACCAGGGAGACCCAGGGCCAGCCTCCTTCTGGTCTGTCCTGGGGACAAGCTCTCCCCTGGGAGCAGCCAGGGACCAGGCGGGGACTGCAGCTGCCCCAGCCAGCTCATTGTGGGAAACTTGGCGTCTTCCCACAGGAAGCCGAGTGGCTGCCTGTGGAGGCCCTGCCTGGGGTCACTGTACCAGCCACAAGGAAGTCAGGGCAGGCAGTGGTGACAAGGGCCCAAGGTGAGGGACGTGGGGACAACACAGAGCCCAGCAGGCCTGCCTCACTGCTGCAAAGGGAGCAAAGCCTGAAGACAGACGGAGTGGGAGGGGCTGACAGAGGGGGATGCCATGCCAGGATATGGCGTTGTTAAGAGACATCTTAAGGACGCGAGGTTGCAGGCGGAATCCATCCATCCATCCATTCACCCATTCGTTCATCCATTCACTCTACAAATGTGCCTCGAGCACCTGCCACGCGCCTGGTCCTTTCTGAGGTACTGGGGGCACAGGGAACAGACAGAAACCCCTGTCTGCAGGAGTGAGAGGGAGCCACACAGACACCCTGTGTCTGTGGGCAAGAACAAGAGCGATCTGGGCAAGAACAGCCAGTGCAAAGGCCCTGGGGAGGAGTAGTGAAGAGGATCCAAGTGGGGGGAGTGGGGAGTCAGGGTGATCAGCAGGGCTGAGGAGCAGGCTCTGCCCAGCAAGGACCTCAGCTGCGCTCCGAATGACACAGGGACAGCCTTCAGGTTTTGAATGAAGAAGTGACATGATCCAGTGCGTCATCTAAAGAGATCTCTGTGGCTGGGGGAGACACACTTAGGAGGCAGCGGTGAGAGGGGAGAGGGCAGGGAACTGGAGAGGCAGGGACCTGGAGAGGGAGCCAAGCGGGAGGGAAAGCGAGTCCAGAGCGGACAAGACCCGGGGTGCCAGTGGGACAGGGGCAGAGAATAGGGCACAGGGCCTGCAAGTGCTGCTCTGATGTCCTGGTCCCCGAGCAGGTCACTGTGAGCACCAGGGTGTCGGACAACTCTGAGGTGGGCAGCCAAGAAGCGAGGCTCAGTGGGCAGCAGCCTGGGTCCAGGCGCAGCGTGGGAGGGGAAGCAGAGATAAGCAGAGGTGGGAGTCGCCAGCAGATGACAACGACCACCGACCTGGAGACACCAAGGAGAGCACAGCCGACAGGAGCTGGTCAGGAAGGAGCCAAGTCTGCCCTGGCCAACAGGGACTGCTGACCACACAGCAAGAGCAGCCCGGCTGCCCAGCTCCCGGGGCCTGTTAAGGACCTGCTGGTTAGGACCACGGGGAACCCTGCACAGGGTGCTGTGGCAGCCAGAGGCCAAAGGTGCAGCCAGGGATCAGTTCACATCCAGCTCCCTCCCTGCCCTCTGCCCGCTCCTGGCTTCAGTGGCAGGGCAGATTTGGGGATGAGGACCTGCCGCACCAGGCAGTCTCCTGCCACCTCCTCCACAGGGCTGGCCAGCCACTGTCACCGGTCACATCAGCCACCATCTGCCAACTGCAGGCAGCCACCTCCATACCAGCTCGCTGCATTCAGAGTGAACTCAGAAATCGCCTGCCCGAGCTCTGAGCTCTGAGCTCTTCAGCTCCTGAGCAGAGAGAGGGGACATTCAGACCCCAGGAGCAGCCTGTCTCCCGCTATGCGGTCCTGCAGTATCCTCCGTGTTCATGTGGTTCCCAGCGTTTCCCACCATCAGTGGGACCCTGGCCCCTGCTCCAGCTCCTCACCCAGCAGGACCAAAGCACAAAGGGCCAGTTTAGGGTGGGCCTCACTCCAGGGTCAAAGCCAAAAGACACCCAGAATTGGGCACACAGCTCCTACCCCTGCACATCATGGCTGTGTAAGTCAGCTTTTGTTGCTATGACCAAACACCTGAGGAAAAACTTAGAGGAAGAAGTACTTAGTTGGGCTCACAGTTCCAGAGGTTTCAGTCCATGGCCAGCTCCATTGCTTTGGGCCTGTGCTGAGGCAGAAACATCATGGTGGAAGGGTGTGGTGGAAGGAAGCTGCTCACCTCAAGGCAGCCAGGAAGCAGAGAGGGAAGGAAAGAGCAGGGACAGGAAGGGGCTGGGGACCAATACACCCCTCAAAGCCACACCTCTGGGAACCCACTTCCTCTAATTAGCCCCACCTTACAACAGCTCATCCAGCTATGAACTCATTGATGGGCAAATCCAGTCACCTCTCTGGCCTCACTCTGCTTTTGGGACCAAGCCCCCATCCGCGGTCTTCGGAACACTTCAAATTGAAACCATAAGCCGGGGATTTAGCTCAGTGGTTCCACCACCTGCCTCGCAAGTGCAAGGACCTGAGTTCAATCCCCAGTACCAAAAAAAAAAAATTGGAACCACAAGAGTGGCTCTTCCCACAAGCACTTCTCAAGACAAGTGACTGGTACCCTTGTGGTCAGCTCCCACAATTGCCCGTGGTCCCTTCTGCTTTGCCCTGAGGGAGCCCCTCTCTGTCCCACCTCACCTACAGGACTTCTTTGGGGCTCTTCTCCTCACCCACCCCCACACACAGATGTTTCTGTCTGGGTGACACCCTCAGCGATGTACACAGATGGCCTGGCATTGCTGAGGCAGAGCCCCCTGGGCACCACCTGGTGACATTTGCAGAAATCCAATGCCCATCCTGTGACCATGGCCCTAGACTCCAAGATGTGTTCAGGGCACTACAGCCTGCTTCCGAGCCCCCAGGGGCCACCCGCCTCCCAGCTCTGTGCTTGTGCCCCCTCCCAGGGGACTTTCCTTCCCCAGGTGTGCACCTGGCTCTTCCAACGTCTCCTGGGAGACTGCATCACCTTTCCTCCAGGTACCTCTGAGACAGCAGACAATTCGCTGCTCATCCTGGACCCTCTGCCTCTCCTCCCAGCAGAGTGGACACTGCATGAAGGCAGAGGCTTCTCTATCTCACTCCTCTGTGCCCCGGTCTAGGTCAGTGCCTGGCACACACTAAGTGCCTAGTAAGCAGTTGTAGGATGAACAAAGGGATGTCACCGGCCCTCCGTTGTTTCTTTGAAACAAGAGACACAGAATGAAGCTGAAATGCACCCAAAGGTGCAGGGGGATCGGTCACGCTCTCCCAGGATGGAGGATCTGCAGGAAGGTGGGAGTGGGAGCCACCAGGCAGAGCCCCGTGGGCCCCCAGCTCTGCCTCCTCCTTGGCTTGGAGTAGTTTGGCTTCCGTCCCAGGGCACAAAGGCCTTCAAACCGGGCTGTTTCCCCTGTGTGATCCCTACTGAGCCCTCAGCTTGGGCTGAAACCTCAGAACCAACATCACATTAACATGCAAACTCCCAGACTTCCAGGAGCTCAGCAGAATCCAGAGAAGGCTGACGTTTGGTCCTCCAGTTAATTAACTGGTGTTCAGCAGCATTTTCCTCATGTGCCGTACCAGGGACAGCCCAGTTAACATGAAGCCTCCTACTGCACTTTCTTGGGCCAGCCGGGTCTGGGGAGAGTCAGCCTGTCTGTAACTTTAACTTTAAACTAATTCTTAAAGCTGAGAGAGATTTGCAACCCAGGTTGGCGGATCATCTTAGGGTCTTGAGAGTCCTGGGAATGGCTCTGTGCACTTGCGGGAGCCCCCGGCACAGCTCCACCGGGAGTGGTCGCCTACCAGGCACATGGGGGACCTGGTCTACAGCATCTCCAGGCCTCACCCAACCTAGGCAGAGCAGGCCAGACTCCGCCCTCTCCCAAGAAGCCCCACGCCTGCAACTCTTCATTTGCTAATTCCATCAAAAATTAAACTCTTAATTGTATTTTGTTTTTCAAATGTCTCCCACTGTGACTATCTAGCTAGTGTTTGTCTCACCCCAGCAATTACCTGGACTCTGCAGTGTGCTGCTTCATTTTACCTTGGAGTGACTCCCTCTTTTTTCCTTTTGCCACACTCAAAAATTTCTCGCTGTCACCATAATTAATTGGTCCTATTCCGCCAGCAATTATATTCGAATTATCTTAATAAAGCACAGCTCTGAGTGTCATCCAGTGAAAGAGCAAATCTTGATCCCCAGTAGGTCAGGAAGGCGCCACCCTGAATCCCAGCTCCCCACGCCCATACAGGACTCTAGCCAAGGGCTTTCCCTGCCCTCGGGACCGCTAGCCTGTGAGAATTCACCAGTGGGATAAGCAGGGAATCGATGATCACAGGGCATCGATGATCACAGGGCAAGGTGTGTGAAGTCCTAAAATATCTTCTTTGTCAAGGAAAACTAGAACAAGCCACCTGGCAACAGAAATTCCAGGTTTTGCTGAGTCTCCCCCAGTCCAAGAGCTCTGCTCCTGGGAGCCTGGAATGGGGGTGGATCCGCCCAAGCAAGATCCACCTCTTGCTGGGCCGACAGCACCTTTACCCCCAGCAAGCAGAGCACTGTGCTCATCAGCTTTTCTGTCTCATCCTAGTAACCGCTGGAGAGACAGCAATAAGAAACCCAGGGACCAGGAGAAAAGGGGGCTGCAAAGAGCTTCCAGACATTCGACCTCTTTGGGGACAACATCCAGGGCCACTCTGAGCCTCAGGACACCTGGCAAGAGAAGAGAATGGAAGGAGGAAGCTGGAGTGAGGAGACGGGGAAAAAGGTGGAAAAGTAAGAGAGGAAGGGAGGCAAGGAGGGAGAGACAGGGAAAGTAAACTGGGGGAGAGCAGCAGACCCATTCTCAGGGTGGGGGCTGCCCCTCCTCAGATGCCCGGCCCCTTCCGACCAGCAGGGCACCGAGCAGTGCACCGGGTCACTCCACAGGGCTCAGATGAACCTGCTCCTGGGCTCCTCCCCTCCCAGGGAAGGGAGGAAATGGGTCGTCCTGAACCGGACTCTGGACAGGAAGCGGCATTGCAGTAGTAACAGCTACTCCTGAAATGTCAAGCAAAAAAGTTTGTTTCTTGCTCACACCACGCAGCCACTGCACACTCAGGGGAGGAGACCCTGTCCTTGCAGTCACTCGGCATTGCCCCCTGAGGCCCTCCTCGAACACAGCCACCATTTGCCCAGGTGGCGGAAGGCACACAGCAAAGCACATCCTGCTCTATAGCTTCTGCTCAGAAACACATGTACACACACACTCACACAGTCTGCTTACCCAGCATCAGCCAAAGCCAGCCCTATACCCACCCCTGACTTCAGAGTGGACAGGGGAGTGTGGTCCCCCCACGCCCCCGGAGAAGTGCGGTGACACCAACAGCCACTCTGCTCCAGGTCTTATAACAAGCCCGGAAGAAAGGTGCTTCTACTTGATTTTTTTTAGATGAAGAAACTAAGGTTCGATAGGCGTACTGAGGTCAGGGGCCCAGTAAGTATTAAGAGCAGTATTCAAAAATGGGTCCTACAAACATGCCAAACTCGCCGGGTGTCGAGGTTCATGCCCGGGAAACTCCTGCTCCCAGGCCACCCCACACTCATTCCTGAGGGCAGTTGGTGACTTCTCCTCTTCCCCAGCAGACTTCTGTTCTTCAGGAGGCGCTCGGTGCCTTCCTCCAGGGTGTTCAGAGCTGTCTGCTGCATGAGCTGTCATTGCCCTGGGACGTGTGAGCCCAGACTGGATGCCACTGTGAATTCCAACTCAGGACATGGACAGCTCCTGGAGTGCGGCGGCCCCAGGCACCTGGAGACCTCTTAGGAGTTCTCAGGGGACTTGGGAGGGGCTGGGGTCCTGGCCTCCTGCCTCTCCGAAGCACAAAATAAGCCAGCCAGAAAAATCCGGAAAGTAGTAAACAAATGCCCTCCAAGTTTGTATCAGTGTGGGTTTAACCACATTGGCCGCCAGCTTATTAAATAAAGTAAATTAGGTCTCAATTATTTGCTTGCACACCAGGCAGGAAAAATGAAATTTTCAATTTAAAAGTAATATTGCTATTAATATGCAGAAGCAGATCTGAAATTGGACTTCCTTGTGCTCCTGCTGAGGGAGGTTGGAGGCCAGAGGGGCCTGGGAAGGGGTCCCTACGCAGCACCCATCGGGGATCCCATGCCCCTTCTGGGGAGTGGGGGTCTGGGTGCCTGGAAAAGCAGTCGGGGAAGGAACAGCAGCATATAAGCCATCCGTGTGATCTTCCCTTGTCCTTCAGGCTTGAGTGCTGTAGCACGGCCAAATGCCCTGGCCCTTCCATTATCACATCGTCTAAATCAGGTGCTTTCCAGGCCTTGGAATCTGTTTTTTTAATGGAAAGGAAGAACTAGTAACAGGGAAAGATGTGCCTAACCCCAGCCCCTTCTCCTGCACACCGTCCAGGCAGCTACCGGAGGCCGTCCTCAAAGAAGAGACCCTTTAGATCCTGTCATCATGTTGCTGCTTGGGCTCAACTGGCACCTTGTGCTCTGAACGGCGATTTCCTATCTGGAACGGAAAGAACCAGTGTTCGGTCATGTTGGCCACTTTCTTGGACCCTCTTTCCAGAACTCTTCTTTGCTTAGGGGCATCTACATGAGCATTTAGTGGCTCTGATGCAACAAGAAGAACCTTCCAAAGGTAAGGGGATTTAAAAGTTTAGAGATTTTGAGGTTGACCTGGCAGCAACTGAAGAACTCGTCCAACACACGTGGCAGCGTTCTGGGATGCAGACTAGGGCCCAGCTGTGTCCCTTCCAGCAGAGGACAGAAGGAACAGGGAAGATACTTCCCGTCCAGCAGAAGGGACTGGACGGGCAGGTGTAGCAGTGACAGCCGGGTCCTTTCTGGAACAGGCTGGCCCCTTCCCCGGAAGCAACGTGAGGGTGTATGAGGCGCGCAGGTGCGGGGGTCCTTCTACCGCTCAGCGACAGGACCGCAGCCCATCACCTCCCGAATGCGCTGAACTTCTGTTTGTCACTAAATCATGGGGACAGTGCGGGCACTGGCTTCTTGGGAACCTTAGGAAGATTAAGAAAGATAAGCACATAAAGTATTTGCATGATGTCTGGTGTGTTTGGAAGAACGGGAGAGATTGGCCCAGGCTGAGATTCGGGTACGTGCCGCATGTCACAGGGGCTCTGTGCGTTGTCACCAGAGGGGAAGCTTTGTTGTGGGGCTGAGAAAGGGGGTTGCTTCCTCTACAGAAAAGCCTCACGTTCGCGCAGCTGAGTTTGGTGCTGTTTTTAATGAAAACAGCGGATGGGGAGGAGGCGGGTACGCAGCCCAGGCGGGAAGGGAAGACGCGGGAGGGAGGAGCCAGGAGACGCTGGGAGGAAAGATGCCACACCAGGTGGCCACAGGAGGACGGCGACAAGCAGGGATAAGTTCCCTCTAGAGCAAGTGAGGAGCTGACACCTCAGAAGGTCGCCAAAGAGGCAAGGCCCGAGCCTCCTCCCTCTGCTCACTCGGGCTTCAAAGGCCCAAGGTCAGAGAGGATGGCTTCTCTGGGCACCGGCCACCACCTCTGCATTCAGCAGGCTCAGTCGCCCACCTGCTGACCACGCCTGCACTTCCCCCACCCAGGTCAGGGGTCAGAAGGACATGGGACAAACACTAGGGTCTCCAGAAGCACAGTGTCTGAGCAGGCTCCCCCTTCCTGGCCAGTCCAGCTCAGCCCCTGCAGCTAGTCCTGGCCATGGGTTCACAGGCCCAGGTGCTGCAGCCTGGCGATGCTCACTGCATGTGTGTGTGTGTGTGTGTGTGTGTGCGCGCGCGCACATGTGGGTGGTGCCCAGGACCCCTCCACAGGGACATGCAGGGGAAATTGCCACTGAGGCGGGTAGCAGGCTTCTCCTGTAGATCACTGCTCCTGACCTCTCTGCTGGCAGCTCCAACAGCCCCCTAGAGGACCCAAGGATTTCACTCTCCTTCACAGAGACCCATCTCTCCTCCAGATGTCCCCAGGGAGGAGGAGCCAGCACCCGCATCCAGTGCTCTCGGCCTGCCACACCACCTGGCCCCACCTGGCCCCTCCCAGGGATCAGATGCACCTCTACCTCTACTGTGCACAACCCAACCAGGGGTTTAGAACTGAAAGGGAAGCCAGTGTAGAAGAAGGCTCACAAAAGCCAGCAGGCCCAAGTATTTGCTAAATGTAGTCCTGCCAAACCTCCCGCCCCCGGAGCTGTACAGTTCTGCCAGCCACCCACCGAAGACGCAAACACATTCTGGGAACGTTCAGGAGCTGCTGCTAAGAGCAGCAACATACAGGGACAATGACCAGGGAGGCAGGAAGGCCAGCGTCTGAGAAAGAACCAAAGCCGCTCTTAGAAACCCTCAAACGTTTACCGCGGATGACAGCAGAGAGCTGGACTGACACTGACCAAGCACTTGCCAGGAGCCAGCACCTTGCCCATAAGCACTTTCCTTGTGCACCATCTCTCTCCAACACCAGAGTCCTAGGTGGACTTCGCTGTTACTGACCCAGGTACCCATGGACACACACACACACACACACACACACACACACACACACACACACACACACACGGGAAAATCAGACAAGCCAGACCTGAGACAGTTTAACCCCAAGATGGCTGCAGGAAATGCATTTGGAAGGTGCAGTGGCAGAAGAGCCCGGCTGCTGAGCGCAGCCCTAATGCACCATGCAGCCAGCCTGCCCGGGACCCTTGGCAGTCAGATGTCCCCTAAGCGGCCACCTGTCCAGGCCCTGCCAGGCTGTGCAACTGGTAGCCCTTCCACAGCGAGAAGGACGCAGAGGCTGAGGTCCGTGCCCCAGAGCACACTCCGGCACACTCGTGCTGGGGAGGAAATTCAAGGGGGAGGGGATTTATTTGGTTTCGTTTTGTTTTCTTGAGGGAACCACCAATTTAAGACGCTGAAACACCTGCTTTCCACCTTATTACAGTGACCTCTGGTGGTCAAGAGTCAGACATTGCAGGGCCAAATGAGAACTAAATTGCTTGGTTCAAAGTGACTCTGAGTAACAAACGCCTTGAGGGCCTCTAAGAGGTTCCAAGAAGAGCAGAGGAGGGGAGGCCATGAGTCAGGAGCTGCTGCCGCCCGGCTGAAGGAGGAGCACAGAGCTCTGGGCACCAGCCCGGGCCGTGTTCCGGCGGCAGCTTCTCCCCTCCCCCACCTGCCGGTGGCATCTCAACGCCAGGCTTAGAGGACACAAGACCAGGGAGGTTTTGCAGCCAAGCTGCAACCCTGCCAAGGGTCCTGCCAGGAACACAGGGTCTCTAAGTGTTTTTAGACGTCTCTGGATCTCAGCACTGGCCCCAGCCCTGCCCCAACTGCTATGGGGCTCCTGCCGGCAGACAGAGCCCAGGGAAAACACAGGGGAGAGGGAAGACAGGAAAGGGTACCAAAGTCTCAGCCAAGAGGATGTGGCCAGCCAGGAACAAGAGGGAGACATGGGGCTTCTGCCCAACCCCAAGGGCAGCCAGGGAAGGGGTAAGCTGAGAGAGAGAGAAGTACTCGCCTTGGGCATCGTTTGTTCAACTGGAGCTCCTGGCTTCGGTGGGAGGAAGGAAGAACAAAATCCCAAGGGAGACAACAAACATTCATTTAGCCCTTAGCAAGGTCAGGGGCAGTCTGGGGGTTCTACTGTGGAAGACAAAGCTGCGGGCAGGAGAGAGATGGATGTGTGGTATACAACTCCACCCCCAGCCAAAAATAATGCTGAGTTCAAGTTGAATTCCCAAGACCACCCCAAACCATTCTAGACAGGTACTTTTAAGCCCTAAAACCTCTCCAGAAAAAGTCTCCAACAACTGCAGCATTACCCAATCAAGTAGCTTCTAGAAGCTTCCAGTTCAGCCCAGCCAGAAGTGAATCCTTCCTGGTGTGATTGCCACCACCTGGTCAATGCATGGTGTGTGCGTCTCCATCAAATCCCCCAAACACAGACTGTGGGTTCTCCCGAAGTCCCTGCAAGTAGCGATTGGGACAAGCCGGGCCTCCCTGTTTAGACATGAAGACAGATGGCTCCACTCTCCTGGTATTCTCTGGAACTCAAAATGGATGTAGAATATCAATATTGTCTCAACTTTCCTTTATCTATGAGGAAACGTCAGCAAACCTTTCTGCCAAGGATTGTACAAGGATCATTAAAAGGAAAATGTCCATGGTAATTGTGCCTTTATGCATATTTCTTCACTCCAATATTCTATAACATAATAATGTTTCACATTTCTGCAGAACTGTCTTTTCAGCATGTTTTCGCATTATGCTTAATTTCATAAGAGTTTCTCAGCCCCACATAACGACACAGTTCAATGCAAAATCAGATATAAATCTAGCTTAAGAGACTCTCAACAGGAATTTCATTTAAAACTGTAAATGTTAAAAGATTGTGGCTCTGATTTATGATATGTTGTGTGTGTGTGTTTCAAAGAAAAGCTTAACTGGCCTTCTAAGACGATAGATGTCACAGCACCAGCACCCCCATCTCGGCAGGACAGGCCGCAATGCGTCTCTGCCCCCACAGGGGCAGGTGACAGAGGGCAGACAGCAAAGCTGCTGTCAGAGCTCCAGCGAGCGTCCACCTGCAGCCTCGAGTGAAATGAACAAAGTGTGTCTGACGCTGTGGCCGGTGCTGGCTGGGGTCAACTTTGGGGGAATGAGTTTTCAGCTTCCTCTCACCTCCCTGCTCCTGCAAAACCCTGGGGCATCACCCATGGGCTCTCGAAGTCCTGCTCCCACTTGCACCTGTCTCCATGAAGTGCAGGTGGAGACGGAAGGGAGAGGCAGGAGGCCCAGATCAGGACTTCAATCTGTATTGTGCCTGGCTGCATTCGTGAACCCTACTTTTAAAGGTAAAGGGTAAACCCCAGCGCCTGCTCACATATGCTCACATTGCAAGATGGGCAAGCTGACAGCGCCCGAAAGCTCGTTTGAGAAGAAGCAGGATGATGCCTTCAGGTACTGTGAACCGTGAATTCCTGATGAAACTAATGAATCTGGAAGAGGCATTCATCCATTGTCTTGGCGCATTTAAGACAATTTTAAAATGCAGATTATTTACATACTAGGCTCTAATGACTCCGAAGCAACCATTACAGTCCGTCATGTAAAACCATACCAGGCAATTTTATTGCAGCCTATCACATGCATGCCGAGTTTAGACAACTTATAATACACAAATTATTTACATCATGGAAACATCCCTGGGCCCTGGCATCATGCTATCAACAAGAGACAACACTGCAGCAGTAGATTAAATTGAAATATGCTGGCTGCTTGTGAAACTTTCAACTTTATGCCAAAATGCTAAAAGCCAAAAAAAAAACCAGAACAAAACAAAAAAACAAATCACACTTAGCATCTTGGAACCCACTATGTCTAAAATTTCACTTGAAAGGCAGAGATATCGTGAGTTGCAACCCCCCAAAAAGAAAAAGCCACCACTTTGCAATTGTAAAATCCATTTATTTAAAGAAGATTTAAGCATCCAGGCCTTATGACAGCACTTAACATATTTAAAAATATGCACTGCGAAGCTCTAAAAGTTCCTGAATTTCTTCACAAAAAAAAAAAAAAAAAAAAATGTTTTCCCACTTCTAATGGACTCCACCCAACTCCAAGCAGAATCTGTAGGGTACACGCCTCCAGGAGAAAAGCAATCGAAATGACTTGTCTCTCTGTCTTTCCAGGAAAGTGCGTTATATATAGGTCTGTTCTCACACCCCCACTCCCCTATAGGTTACCCATTTTCCTCCCACACTCCACAGCCCACAGAAATGAAGAGAAAATTAGCAAGTGGGTTTAAGCGCTCGGATATCTAATTGCAACTAATCTAAGAGCTGCATCTTTCTGCCTTTTAAAACTTTGGTTTCACTTTAAAGTGATTCGCATTAGCCAAGTTGACACATGCCAATTAGCTTCAAGAATAAAACGCCCCTTGAGATAAATTACCCCGCATACCTACACGGCTTCCAAATATCTCCATTTGTTTTCCAATATTTCACTAAAATGAGGCTCTTGCATGATGGTTCAGATGTAAAAGGAAATGTCACCGATTTTAATTCAGAATCTTTCTACCAAGATATCAGAGAGGACCCCAGATTTAATGGCAAAACCTGTGTCTCTAATCAGAAGGCTGCCGTATTTCTGCCCCCTTTGCAACATGACACGCAGGGCTTACCTGAGCATTTTTTATCTTTACAAATGAAGCAAGCTTTCTAGAACTATAAGGAGGAAGAAGAGACGGAGACTAAGGAGGATGAAGAGGGGGTTAAACTAAAAGAGGGAATTAAAACTAAAAGAGGAAAGGGGCTGGGGATTTAGCTCAGTGGTTCCGCCACCTGCCCTCCAAGCGCAAGGACCCGAGTTCGATCTCCAGTGCCAAAAAAAAAAAACTAAAAGAGGAAGAAGAAAAGGAAAATCGAGAGGGACAAGGTGGTGACCACAATGCCACACATCAACTATATATTAAGCAGCATAATTCACAAAGAATTTAGTAAAGCACAAAGTAAAAGTTGCATGGCTTAGTAACCCTGTTCCTACCACATTGCCAACAGAAGTGGTTTGCTATGGTTCTTGTAGACTTGGATATACACACTGTTGTTTTTTTACATAAATGATATTTGCATTGTTAAAAAGCTTGCTTTTAAAAAGAACTATAAACAAATAGTAATCTCTAACAAATTATATGCCTACATGCTGAAATATTTGATGGGAAAAGTACTGATGTCTACAACTTTCTCTGAAATGAATCAAAATATTAAGATGGGTAGACAAGTAAAGGGATGGATATTGATCAAGCAGGAAGGATGAGGTGTTAACTGTAGAAGCTAGTTGGTGGGTATGTTGGTTTTGTGAAATTCTTCCACCCTTATGTTCAAAATTTTCAAACTGAAATTACAAAAATTATTTTTTTCATTTAATAATACCGCATTGATCTCTTTCCGTGTCAGTATGTGCAAATCTCTCTCCTTTCCAGCAGCTGGTCCAGATTTTGTTTTATGGGTGCACCACAATTTATTAACCTAGCCCTCGTTAATGGACATCTAGGTTACTTGGCAATAACAAGGTCACAGTGAAATCGGGGTAACTGTCTTCAAATCCCTGTGACAGGATAAAGCCCTAAATGTGGAATCGTAGACTCAGAGGGAGTCGGCCTCTTTCCTTTGATGCACAGTGATACCAGCTAACACCTACTGCACAGTTACAGTGTGCACAAACAACTGATTCATCAGTTCATATCATCCTCACAAGTATCCCAGCCAGTAAGGACCATCGTCGGCTTCTTTTATGTTTGAGGAAACTGAGGCATGAAGAGGCTTAATGGCTCGCCCAGCTCCTGCCGCCAGAAGGACAGTCTGTCCAGAGATAGTCATTTCAGCCACCGCGCTAACCAATTATGGTCGAAAAGGTCAAACCAGTGTAGGCTCCCACCAAAGTATGTGACCATCACTGTTTCTCCGGCCATGTTGGTTTTAAATTTATCTAAAATTTAAAGAAAATGCTCTCCATTTTCCTCAATTCTATGAAGACCAATGCAAAGCAACCAGTGAACTGAGAGAGCATCAGAGGCCAGGTGAGCAGAGCAGGAGGCCTTGCTAGTCAGGGCGCAGTGCAGAGAAAGCTAACAGTGCACCTCAAGGGGAGAGCCCCTCCGGCCCCTCTGGCTGCCGTTGAGTTACCCCTGTGAGTCTGCAGCGTTACCCTCTCAGGTAAGCACACTCACAGAACTCTCAAACTTCTATTGTCAAACCCTATCAATACCCAGCCCATCTTCCCAGATGCATTAATGCAATCTCGAGTATCCTGCCCCTGTTTTTCTTTTATCAGACAGCTGCAGGTAAACAGATGCGAAAGTACATCATCTTTTTCCATCATCATTCAATTAATTCAAGTAAATCTTCAGGCAATGCTTGACATGTCAGAGGGATATTATTACCAATAACCTCAAAAGGTCCTTTTGTTTACTACCTAAAATATTATAAATGATCCCACTGTAAAACTGATTAAGAAGTCTTCCCATTGCAAGCCACAGTAGCCACCCAAACTTCCAAGGCCTCGCCGTGTGATTAGCTTCGAAGATAAGAAAGCTGCAGCGCTGGAAAGAGCCCTCAGCAAACAGCAGAGCACCTGCTCACAGCACAACTTAGCAGTAATAATACCTAATGATGCCAGTGTGTCCCTGTTACTGTGGCAACAAAAATAATGCAGTTGATACAGTTGGCTCACTTCTTAGCAGAAGCGTAACAAACTATGCCAGAAAAATAGGTCTGGAGAAAGAACTAAAGGAGAAAAGGAAGCAGAGTAACTTCAAATGACAAGCCAACCACCTCAGATGTTAACAGGGTTTAAAAGCACAAACCTGGAACCCCAAAGACCCAGGCTGCAGTTGTGGCTTCACAACTGAGTGACAGCATGACAGTGGGCAAGTTATTTAACACTTCTGATGTCAGCAGGCTCAGCTGAGGAATCAGGGTATGTACTGCTTCAAGGCGACAATAAAGCTGAACGTGCAGCTAGGTAGGTCCCTGGCAGGCCGCAGTCTCTCCGTGACAGCAGCTGCTGGCATTATGATGATAATCACAGGCAGCTCACCCACTCGCATTCAGTGAGCATTTTTCACGGGGAATGGAGAATCTATCGTGTGTTTATATGTTTTCTTTTTTTCTATATTTCTGGATGATGGTGACGGTGATTATGCAACCGTTCGAGCTTTTCAAGATCTATCGTGAATAAATGTAATAGAAACCTACGTGCCAACCCACTGTGTTTTGCAGCCATCATATTTCACCAAGTGTCCTCAGATTTATTTTTAGAAATAATAAAGAATCACAGATATATCCGGACCTTTTGTATGGACCTGCCTGTCCCACTCCCCTCCTTCCTTCTCAGAGGGAGCCACTGTCTTCCATTTAGTTCTTATTCACTACATATGGAGATATCCATAAACAATACTTTTTAGTACTGAAGACTGAATCCAGGGCCTTCACACTGATCGGAATCCTCAGCTCTTCCTTTTTTGAGATAGGATCTCACTAAATTGCTAAGCTGCCCAAGCTGGGCCCAAACTTGCCCTCCTCCTGCCTCAAGCTCCCAGTGTGGGGTTCACAGGTGTGTACCACCATGCTTGGCTACAATATTTTTTTAACATTCAAAGCTTATATAAATAGTGCCACATGATACATTTCTTTCTGAAACTTGTTTTAGGGTTATTTTGATCTTTATACATACACATACAACAGCTTTATTCATTTAAACTGCTATATACTATTCCATTCTGAAAATATGCAATTGTTTTGTCCATTCTGCTACTGGTGATCATTTATATTGTTTCCAAATGTGCATTTGTGTAAACAATGCTATGAAGAGCATTCTTATATGCATCTCTTTGCAAAGGTACAAAAGCGTCTTTAGGCCAGCAGCTTCTCTGCAACCCTTAGGGAATTCCCCAAGATCCTTCTCTGGTGCTGTGAGGACAAAATCATTTTTATAAAAACTAGGAAGTAACTTGATTCTTAGTGTGTTGACTGTTGCACTGCTGGAGCAAAACCAATGGGAGGTAGAGGTGCAGGGGCCTTGGCACAGACAGAGGTAGTAGCAGCAGACTGCACAGTGGTCATGTGCTGGTTATCACCATGTACTTGCAGGACTGCAGGACATGCATACTCTCTTGCCAGTTCTACCTAAGAATTCCTTGACAAAGCTATAAAAACAACTGAGTTCAGTAAACTCAATCCTTGGTGACATTTCTTTTTATATTCCTTGTCACCAAATGGAAGTACACAGTAAGCACTCCTGCTGCAAACTGAAGTACAATGGTTGTCATGAAGAAAAGTATTTGCATGATTATTTGAGTTGCAAGCTAAACTATCCACTTCTTTCATGGAGATCCACTTTTATTTGAAAGAACAATTGAAAAGCAATCTATCATTACATAGTCTTTTATATTTGGCAGGACTTCTGCTTCTGGCCAAGATAAAGTAACAGAGGCTGGATGTACCTCTTGCTTGGAACAATCAAAAAGCTGGGCCCCATAGATAAAACCTGATTCTCTCAACACTGAACATAAGGCAGTGAAAACAGGGAGCCCTGAGAGGAAGGAGATACACAAGTTGTACACTGTGACTGTCCCAGCTTACACACTGGGGAAAGTTTCCAAATCATGGCACAGGAAGGAGACTCAGGACCAGCAATCTCCTTGAGTTGAAGAGAAGGAACTGGGACTTAAAGAAGGCTCAGGCAGCTGCAGATCACAGGCAGAGAGCTGGAGAAGAGGCACAGAGAAGTCCACAGCCATGCAGTGCTTTTCAGGGATTCTACTAAGTACAGTTCAGTGTGTCTGTGTGGAAATGAATGGAGGCCACATAGTGAATTACTCAAGAGGATTAGAAAGAGTGATCACTGTCACTCACATGTGGACCAGATTCCCATCAAAAAGAGTGAAAAACTTCATAATATTCAGGGGAGAGTGTAGAGCTCTCCACAGAGTTTCACCACAGTAGTGGAGAAAAATTAGCACTAGGCTCCATGCTGCTGTGGAACCATGTACCAAGCATAAAAGCAAGACCCAAGCAGTTTAAACTGATTCTAAATACTGTAACTACATTCCAGAACAAAGCTAAAAATAGTTATAGGAATAAAAGTGTATGCAGTCCCCAACATGGTAAAATCATACTGTCTGGGATCAAATGAAAAATTTCCAGGCATGCAAAGAAGCAAAAAAATATTACTTATAAGGAGAAGAAAATCCATCATAATCAAACCTGAAATTACACAAAGATAAAATTAGTAAATAAGGTCAAATGTTAACTTTAAGAGAAATGTGAAAATACTGAAAAGACTCAAGTAAAACTTCTGGAGATGAAAATGATGACCAAAATCTAAGATGTGATCTGAAGTGACACACTGAGCAGAATAAGCAGAAAATCAGATGTCACAAAAGAAAATACTAGTGAACTTAAAAATAGCAATAGAAACTACCCAACACAAAACAGAGTGAAAAAGGAAAACAAGTGAAAAGAGCATCAGTGACAACTCCAAGCTATTGAATATATGCATGAAGTTACCGATGAAGAGGAGGGGTCAGAAAAATATTTTTCAAAAGATAATGGCCAAAACTTTTCAAATTTAGTAAAAATAATAAACCTCCTAGTCCAAGAAGCTCAGGGAACTCCAAACACAAGAAACATTAAAAAGCCCTATCAAGGCTAATCATGATCAACTTGCTGAAACCCAGTAACAAAAAAGAAATATTTAAAGCAGCCACAAAAAACATTGTGTGCAGAGAAACAAAGCTATACTGCATACTTTTCATCTGAAATGATGCCAGCAAACCAGAAGATGGAATCACTTCCCAAAAGTCCTGGCAGACAGGAAACAACTGTAGACCTGAAATTCCTTTTCCATTGAAAATATCTTCCAAAAAGCACAGAGGAGGAGGCTTCCAGATCGATGTGCCACCACTCCCAGCACAGAGGACGAGGTTTCCGGGCCAAAGTGCCACTGCTCCCAGTGCAGAGGAGGTGAAACACGTGGGCACCAGTAGCACACCCCCCCACCCCACCACTGTCAAAATGAGAAGACACGTAAACAAGCCTCAAAACCAGACTTCCAGATCACCTACGGCAACCCCAAAGGGAAACGAGATGAAACACTCTGATACTCAATCACCTGGACTCCCTGAACTGGCAACAAAAGAGGATCTGGAAAAAATGAAATCAAAAATAATTTCTCAGATAACAGCAGAGATTGTGACCATAGTGTGAGACCTGATTGATAAATCTAGAGAGGAGCTGAGGGGCATGATGGAACCCCAACATAGGAAACAAATGGAATCCATAAAACAGACACAAACAGATTTCCAGGAGATTAAAAACTCCATTGAAAGTCTATGCAGCAGAATGAACCAATGTGAGGACAGAATTTCAGATACAGAAGTTAAGATTGCAATTAGTGACCAGGAAAAGACAAATTGCTTCAAAATTGTAAGGGACCACGAGAAATCAATCCAGCAGCTGCTAGACAATGTAAATAAGAATAACATAAGACTGATTGGAGACAACGAAGAAACAGGAGAGAGTGCAGATGACATAAAAAAATCTGTTCACAGAAGTGATGGCAGAAAACTTCCCAAGCAGGGGAAAAGAATTTGACATACAGATAAGTGAGGCATATAGGACTCTAAAGAGCCTTGATCAAAAAAAAACTACACATAGGCATATAATTGTCAAGATTCCAGAAACCCAACAGAAGAACAAAGTTCTACAAGCACTTAGAGGAAAGAAACAAATCACATACAAAGGAAAGCCCATCAGAATCACAGCAGACTTCCCAATGCAAACCCTCTAGGCAAGAAGAGCTTGGAGTGACGTATTCCAAGCCCTAAAAGAAAACAGCCTCCAACCCAGATTGATGTACCCTGCAAAACTATCTTTCAAAAT
>NW_004624818.1:4581779-4597547 GCF_000247695.1 Heterocephalus glaber
AAGTCTCTGTAAATAGGGAGGGATGGAGAGGTTGAAGGGAGGGCAGGGGAAGGGGGAAAAATAAGAACCAAGAGAGATTATGTAAAGGTGTAAATTTCCCACAATGACTGCCATTATATTGTATACCTAAAATGCACCAAGAAAATATGAAAATGTTTAAAAAAAATCTTCCAAAAACAGAAGTGAAATTAAGACTTTTATCTTATATTCCAAAGCTGAAAGAATTCCTGACTGGCAGATATGCACTACATGGAATGCTAAGGGAAGGCATTCAGGCAGATGAAAGTGTTACCAGATAGAATCTGGACCTACACAGAGAAGCGAAGCACCCTGGAAATTGTGGGACATAGTAAGACTTTTTATCATTGAAATCTCTTTAAAAAACAACTAGGGTATGGTGCTACACACCTGTAACTCCAGCACTCAGGAGGCTGAGGCCGGAGGATCGTGGCAAGTTGGAGGCCAGCCTGGGCTCCATAGTGAGTTCAAGGCCAGCATGGACTACATAGTGAGACCTTGTCTCAGAAAAAAATCAATCAATAGATATATACATATATACATAGGAGACAACTATTAAAATAAAACTAATAATAATGAATTGTGGGGATTATAACATATCTAGAAGTAAAGTGTATGACAAGAATAGAAAAAGGATGAGGAGAGAGAGAGAAATTACTGAGATTCTTACAACTGTATATGAAGTGGTATAGTATCACTTGACGGTGGACTGTGGTAAGTTAAAGATGTATGGTAACGATTTTAAAATAACTACTACAGCAAAGGGTTACAGCTACTAATCCAACAAAAGAGATCAAATGGAATTATTAAAAGATCTCAGTCATTCTAAAAGAAGGCAGAAAAAAGAAAAACAACAGATGAACAAAACAAAAAAAGAAACAAACAGAAACCCAATCACATTTAGCTCAGTGGTCTCGCCGCCTGCTGCACAAGCGTAAGGATCCGAGTTCGATCCCCGGTACCAAAAAAAAAAAAAAAAAAAGTAAATGGTCTAATTCTTCAAATAAGAGAAACTGAGATTGGATTAAAAGCAAGACTCAACTATATGCTATCTAGAGGATCACTTTAAATACAAAAACAAAAATTGGTTAAAACTAAAAAGATGGATGAAGATATACCCCCATGACAATCCTAATGAAAAGAAATCAAAAGTGGCTATATTAATATCACACAAAGTAGATTTCTGGGCAAAAATTACTACCAGGGATAAAAAGGGTTATTTCGTAATGATCAAGAGGACATAAGAGTCATGAGTAGGGCCAGGGGTTTAGCTCAGTGGTTCCGTCACCTGCCTCGCAAGCACAAGGACCCAAGTTCCATCCCCAGTACCAAAAAAAAAAAAAAAGGAGTCATGAGTGTTCATGAGCCAAACAAGAAAACTTCAAACTATATCAAGCAAAACCTAATAGAAATATAAGAATAGACAAATCTACAATTATAGAGATTTCCACATCCCTCCCTTAAGAATTGACAAAACAAGTAGACATAAAACCATGAAGATATAGGAGTTGAACAAGATTATCAATCAACTTGACCCCATTGACATTTATATACTATTCCAACTAAAAAAACAGAACGCGCATTTCAAATGCACAATGAACACTCACCAAGATAGATTATATTCTGAACCATAAAATGTCTTAATAAATTTTTAAAAGTTAAAAGAATGTGCCATATAAAGTATGCTCTCTGACCACAAAGGAAGTAAATTAGAAATAGCTTTTCAAAAATGAACATAGTCAGATTGTATTTATTGCCAAGGATAAAATTTGAGTTCTTAAGTTAAAATGAGAATATAAGAACACCTATATCCGCCACTGTGAACTTGGCAGTGTGTAATACTCAAAAGGCTTTTCTGGCTGAGCATTGTGGCACACACCTGTAATCCCAGAACTCGGGGAGGCTAAGACAGAAGGACTGCAAGTTTGAGCCCACCCTGGGTAACTTAGTGACTTAGCAAGAACCTGTCTCAAAATTTAAAAGAGAAAAGAAAATTTAAAAAGGGCTGGCTGGGGATGTAGCTCAGTGTGAAGCTTTAATCTCCAGTACTGGAAAAAAAAAAAAAAAACTAAAGACTTTTCTGAAGATGTCAGTAACGATATTAACAAAAGTAGTTTGAGAGGTGGGGTAATCACATGATGAAATGTGTTAACATTTGGAAGATCTCACATAAGTCAATGAACTAATGTTTTCAAAATGGCCAATGTGATTTTACAAACCCGAGTCCACGTAAAGATATTTCTGAGGATCCATATTAAAAGATGGCCCAGACTGGGGGCACGGTGTGTGTGGGGGGGGTGTCTAATGGATTTTAACATAACAGTGTACAAAAGAGCCATTGATTTACAGCCAACACTTAACAGGGATATATTCTGAGAAATGAATTGTTAGGCAGTGTTGTCATTATGCAAACATCATAGACCTCTCTTACACAAGCTAAGGTGACTACAACACCACTAGAAATTTAATTTTATGGAGCCACCATCATATACGCAGTCTGTGTTGACTCAAATGGCACTGCGTGGCATGTCACTGTAGTTTCAGATTCTACATTGCAACTAACCTCTAAGAAAGTTGGATCTTAAATGTCTCCCAGAGACCACATGTTGAAGATGCGGTGCTATTGGGAGGAAGTGGGCCCTGGGGGAGGAAGTTACATATCCTGGGGCATATTGGGACCCCCGGGATCTCTTTTTGCTTCTCTATCACTATGAGGTGCACACATCTCCTCTGCCACGCACTTCCTGCCATGATGTCTGTTCCACCACCACAGATCAAACTACGGGCCCAGGAAACCATGAACTGAGACCTCCAAAGCCTTGAGCCCAAATAAACTTTCCTCCTTGAAGTTATCTTCTCAAGTATTTTGTCACAGCAATGGAAAGCTGACTGACATGGTACCATTTGTTGGGTTTTTTACTGTATCAAAGAACAATATTCACATGTCTCTGAAATGGCTATTCAAATACTACTTTCTTTTCTATTTACATATCTGTGTTAAGCTGAAGTTCTTCAATTTTAACATATTGAAACAAATTGAAAGCAGAAGCAGATATGATAATCCAGTTGCCTCTGATTAAAAAAACACTAAAGTAATTTGCAAAGATGTGAAACAATGGTATTCTTATCACTAAATACTGTTTTTGAAAATATACTTATCTACCATTAAGGAACATACAATTTATGTTAACATGAAATAGGTTTATCATTGTTATTTTATTACGTGAATATATATTTTAATAATTTCTCACTTTTAATGTCTAATACAGTACATATTATAGCTCTGACTCATAAACATAAAGTCTTTGAGGGTCCTTGATAACTTTTAAGCATTAAGAAGTCCTGAGACTTCAGGACCAGGGATTTAGCTCAGTGGTTCCGCTGCTTGCCTCACAAGTGCAAGGACCTGAGTTCGATCCCCAGTACCAAAAAAAAAAAAGTCCTGCTATGCTGCAGAGAAGTTGCTCAGTCACACTCTATGCAAAAACAAGAGGCATTTCTTGACATTTGCAAAGTCACTAGGAGATTCCAAGCTAAGCAGCAGACTGTTCCATGCAGATGACTAATAGAGCCCTTGATTTTATAGTAACAATCATAATGAGCATAATAGCAAGAAAGACTTCCATGTATCGCGTGCCAGGCACTACCTTCAAACTGAAGTCCTTGCTATCCTCTGACACTGGAAAATGAATATTGCTCACATATTATGGATACAGAAACTGAGGTTCATGGAGGTGAAATTGACTGCCCCAGAGGGTG
Organism: Heterocephalus glaber; assembly: GCF_000247695.1. The sequence goes on from NW_004624818.1 coordinate 4,585,557, forward strand.
AGGGAATTAGGATTGTGAATCTAGATTCAATCCCGGTAACATCTCCCACTTTCAAATGTCTCTGACTCATGCCACATCATTCTCTTTTCTCTCTGATCCATTTTCCTTCTGATTCCTTGCCTGACAATGTGTCACATAGTGTTTGTGTATCATCTCTCTACCCCATTAGAACACAGGCACTATGCGTGCAGAGATTGCTGTCTGCCCTGCCCACTGGGGTCTAGAACAGTGTCTGCACATTGTAGCAGATGGTGCAATAAATATTTGCTGTGTGAGTGAGTGAATGAACAAAGGAATAAATCACCAGAATAGACAATTCTGAGATCCGCAGCACCTAGAGCTCAGATTTTATTAACATTTGTTTTAGTCACTGTAGTGTGGATCGTGTCATTCTCCAGAAGCCCATGTGTTGAGGGCTTTGTCCACAGCCCATGGTGCTACTACTGGGAGGAGGGGGGATGGTTAGGAGGTGGAGCTTAGTGGGAGGAAGTCAGGTCATTAGGAACATACTCTTGAAAGGGGTGATGGGATCCCATATCTACCCCTTCTCTCTCTCTCTGTCTGTCTCTCTCTCTCTCTCTCTCTCTCTCTTTCTCTCTTTCACTGTGAATAGAGCTCCACCACCAGCCACTCTTACCATGATATACTGTGTTACCATAGGCCTCAGGCAACAGGGCCAAGCAACTGTGGACTGGAACCCTCTGAAACTGTAAGCCAAAATAAACCTTTCCCCTTATTAAATTGATTAGCTCAGATATTTTGTCACAGTAACCCAAAACTGACTGATAGAGTCTTCATGGATGGTTTTAAATTTTGGAAAAGACTCGGTAGGGCTTAATCTATTATTCTTTGTATAATTCTCCTCATTTAAGAAAGAGAAATCAAGCTTTAGATGGTTGTTTACCCTGGGCCTTACAGGCATGGGGAGAAGCATTGTCCCTAAATCTCAAGACAAAATCCTTTATTTAGTTGGATGGGGCACATTCTCAACTGGATCTATGGGTGAGGGAAGGGTTAGCACTAGTCTTTAATCTTTGGGGGGGTTTTTTTTAAATAACTTTATTATCAAACACACGCACACACATACAAAAAATTAAAACCATTCAAAGAAGAACAATGCGAGGGGGAAAAACTACAGTTCAAATATGATAGAACTCAACCAAAACAAAACTGAAAAGCACTTAAACATTTTTCCATATAACTTAAAAAAGCATCTCAAGCATCAACAAGACACCAGAGGATGTGATTTGTTTCAGAAAGATCCCCAAACCAACACTGAACAAATAATGATTTGGCTTTGGGGTTATTTAAAGTTATGAAAAACCAGAGTACATTGAGGGCCAGGTCAGAAGGACAAGGAAAGCAGTCACTCATCTCTGACAGTCCAAACACTTACTGACCAAAATGCAAGGTAGCATGTGATACCGTGGAGAAGCAAAAAAGCAAGAAAGGGCTGTGGGACACCAAACAACTCATAAGCACATCAAAGTGCTTCTCTGAGCTGGGTGGGGCAGGCAGATGGACAAGTGCTTTGGGGAGACCAGAGGCACACATGGAGGCCAAGACTTCAGATGACCAGAGAAACATCAGGAGGAAGGCCAACCTTGAAGGCAGGACTAAGGTTCACAGTCAGCAAGGTGGAGGAAGTGCTGGAATCAAAAACAGTTGCAGAGGGTAACAGAAGACCTAATTAGAGAAGATGCCTGTGCCGGAGATGTCTCCCAAGTTGAGAAACCAAAGTGCTAAGCACATTTGCCAGTTCTTACTGGCTCATGCTGCGATTCCTGACCATCAGTCCACTTTGACCACCAGCTCCACCACCCATAGACTCACTGGCACTCACATCCAGCTCCACAGGTAAGACAACACAATGCCTGACAACTTTTTCACTGCTTGCTGGTCCACATGATGCACTTTTTCTCCTGGGCTTAGTTTCTGCTATAAACTTGGACCCAGAAAAGTGTCAGGAAGAAATATACTGAAGAGCATCTCCAGTTGGCGGTAAATGCACACCTAGGCATTGCTACTGAAGTGAACAAATAAAAAGTCTAAGGGTCTCTGTTATCCATGCCCAACCTTCCTAAGTATCCCAGACAGATGGCTGCATCCCACATTAAAGACTGACTGGAATCTCCCTGTATGCCCATCAGCACACTAAATCCGTCCCACACTCTTCCAGCTTCTCATCTGGGGCTTACCAGTTCTACCCTCTTCCCCACCAGCGTAGATACCCTGGTCATGTTTCCGTCTTCTGAAATCTGGCTCTGAGGTCTTAGAGCCCAGGCCCAAACACTGCTAACCAGGGAATCACCACATCCACCACCAAAAACACCAGCTGACGGAGTACGCTGAAAATATGGAGCTAAGCAAGGATGGAGATTTAAAGAACACACAAGAAAATGTAATCTGGCATATATTGATCCCGAGGTCATTGAAATATATAACTAAGGTTCCACTTGTCCCTTTCCCCAGGTCCAGTGGGCCTCCAAGGAGTTGAGCTTTCAGCCTTGGCTTTAATTGTAGATATTTAAATGCAGCATGAGCATTGCTATTGATCCTCAAAGCAGCCTTTTAATGCAGATATTCATGATGCTACCATGAATCTCCGCAGCTAGGGAGTGCTGTATGTGAATCCAAATACAAATGGAAGGCATTTTTCCCCTTCTTTGTCCCCCAGAGATGAGGCAGGTAATGTTGGGGCATGGACCCTTCTTCAACCATTTCCCCACCCTCTTTTTTCACCACCAACAGAGGCTGGAAAGCTCCTGAAGCACAGGCTTCAACCGGAAGTTGAAAGAATCCCAGGGCAGCAATTCACTCCCACCTCAACATGGCACCTCTCAGAAAAGCCACCAGCACAAGGACAAGACCTTGCGAGAAGAAGCACTGAAGTAGCCAGAAGTCTGCCAGAGAAGGCGGACAGCTGCAAACGGTCCCAGCTGTCAGTCTCTAAGTCTGAAGTCGGAGACGTGAGCCCTACAGTCCTTGCTTCCCAGTATTAGAAGCCATTTGGAAGGTCTCCTAAACCTGCGGAAACTAACTGTATGGTTGGGCTTATTTCTGATTTCTACCACGGGGAGTGCAGGGAGCAGGGAATCCACACCAGCCCTCCAGCCCCACAGCCCACCCGTGTGCCTTACACGAGGGCCCTGCCACACACGCAGGGCCCAGTGGAAGCGTCAGAGCACCGTCATGAAGCCCAAGAGCCCACGTGACAGTCCATGACCAGCAGCATCCTCTGAACAACACCCCCTTGCTGGGAAGGCACATCTCACTTCCGGTCCCTTCTTCACCTGCTCCTGGTCCGATATTAATTACATTCAGATTTAGCTCAGACTTTACTTCTGCAGAAACCACGGTCCCCCTCTTCCCACCCATTCCCCCAAGGCAAATGGTACGCAGTCATCTGCACACTGATTGCACCCACACTCTTCATCAACGCGAGCCATGAAGGCCATCGGACTGGCTCTCTGCCCGCTCCCCGGGCACCTGACAGGCAGAGGCTGTGTCTGGACTGCTTCCTTGCCCCGGCTCTCAGCCCAGTGCCAGGCAGAGAGATGCACTGCTTCCTGCTGACCGAGCCCTGCCCACACCCCTCAGTCTCTCCCACTGTGGTAAAGCCAGAGGGGTTGGGAGGTGGCCCCGGAGAAACAGATAGACACAGTCCATGGCCTGTTTCTCCTCCAAGCCCTGCAGCCTTTTCATTTCACAGAGCCCAGCAATTTGCCTGTGCACCCTGGAGCTTTGAGCTCCCTCCTCCCTGAGGTACAACTTCATGGCCCGGCCCCAGGCTGCCAGAGCCAGCTCTCGGGTCCTGCAGCACCAGCTCCCACAGGGGAAAAATCATTGCATTCAGATCAGCTCCCGCGGCAATAGGTCAGGCTTCCAGAAGCCTCCCCCAAACGCTGATTAATGGGAAGGAGCGGCCCTTGCGCATCTCATTACGCACATAGCTGCAATGAAACCATCTTTGCTTTACAGTTCTGTGCAGGACATAAAAGTGGGAAATATCCTAGCCTTCAGAGGGAACCAGCTATGAATATTGAAGTAGCCCCGGGTTATTAATCCAGCACCATTAGTCTTAGAGAGTCACCCCAGCACTGACCCCCAAGAAGAAAATTTCTCTTGCTGTCCATTTCTCATTTCAAATTATCCATATAGCCACCATACCCACCACCTGTGAATTATCTGATATTTTGGAGAGGAAAGTAAACAATATAAAAAATCGGCAGAACTTAAGGGATCTATAAATTCTTAGCAAGTTATTTTCAGAATGAGGAAAGCTGATTCATACGGCACTTTGCTTCCCAAGACTAACTTAGTTTGCTTTTTTCTTTTATTAATAGGAGGTAAGCATCCTGGAAAGATCACATTTTCATTCTCAGCAGCACCTGTCAAGGGGATCCCAGGCCCACAGCCTGTGTTGGAAGGTTTAGCCTGGAAAGGTATTCACAGAGTAAACAAGCTCTACTGACACGGTAGGGAGCTGCACAGCATACTCGGGACGGCCTCTGTCATGCCATGGTGTGGACGAGCTGAAGAGCAGCAGCGTGTACACGTCCTAGCACTTTCCTGAGGGACACTTGTTCTACAGAGGGCACAGCCCTGACCTGCATTTTCCCCAGGTCCTATTTGTCCAAGTGAGTGAGGTCTCCCTGCACCTGCTTTGCTGGTGGTTTTCCAGCTCTCCCCTTGTCTCAGGTGTCCATAAGTTTCACCACGATGTGTCCCACATGGGGTTTTGCTTTTATTCATCTCACTTGGGACCTCAGTTTGTTTTCAGTGGGAAACCTTAGGTCTTCCCCTATTCTTTCAGCCACACTTCTTTTTTTTTGGTACCAGGGATCGAACTCAGGTCCTTGCACTTGCGGAGCAGGCGGCGGAACCACTGAGCTAAATCCCCGGCCCAGCCACACTTCTTTTGAGTGTACCTCCTTCCGCACTCTCTCTTCTCCTCGGGCGACTTTGTTGGGTGTATGTTGGGCCTTCACATTCATAAGCGACAGTCTGGATGGTCTCCCGGGACCACTGGAGTGCTGACTGCTCTTGCTTAGCAGGACATTTGCTCTTTTGTCTACCCCACCTATTAGGAGCGGGGAGGGCTGTTGGTTTTAGTTTGAAATACTGTTAAGAGTTTAGATCTGAAATGCTCCCCAAAAGTCACATGTGTCTAGAGATGGGGCTTGTGGAAGGTAATTCGATCATGGAGGTGTTAATCTTATCAATGGATTAATCTACCAATTGAGTTCAGAGCTGAATAAATAGGCTTATTGGGAGGTGGAGCCCAGCCAGAAGAAGTGGGTCACGGGGTCAAGCCTTTGAAGGGTCTCTCCTGTCCCCAGCCCCTTCCTCTCTGTCTGGCTCTTCCCCTGCTCTCTGCTTCTGGCCACCATGAGGTGAGCAGCTTTTCTCACCGTGTCTCTCTACCACGTTGTTTTGGTCTTGGTGCCAGCTGACCATGGACTGAAACCTCTGAGACTGTGAGCCAAAACACATCCTTTCTCCTTAGGTTATGTATATTAGGCATTTTGTCCCAGCAACAGGAAGCTGACCAGTACAAGTGCTATATATTTTTATTCCTAGAACAACCACTTTATTTTTTAACTGTCTGCTTCTCTGCATTGTCTCCTGTTCAGGTGTTATGGGTTATATTTCTTATTTCATCTCTTCAAACATTTTCCACATATTTGATCTAAACCTTCTCAGATTGCACCGTTATCCGTATTTCCTAAGACATGAGTTCTCTCATGGCATTTGTTGATTATCTCTTGCGGTAGTGGATTTTCTTGTTCTCTGTATAATTTTTGCCTGGGAGCTTACTTACATTTAGCTTCTTCCACATGTTTCCACAGGACTCTCCTGTGCACCCTATGTTGAGGAACCATTCCGACAAGGCAGTCCCACACTCATACATGACACAGCCTTAAGGCCCCACTTGCTCTGGACCAAATTTTCTCAGGGTTTCAGCTCTGAGTTTCTGCTTGCATGTATTGGCAGGATTTGATCTCAGCTACATATAGAGTACAGGCTTGGTACCCCTTTCTTGTGGGAAGTTCCATTTGTAGCTACAGTTTAGGATGCTGAAGGCGGGCTGTATTTCTGAGCCAATGGGAAGAATTTTTCCAGTTTTATTGACAAAGAGGAGAGAGTTTCTTCTTGCTCCCAGTTTTGTCCAAGAAGCCTACTTCCAGCTTCCTGGAGCTGAGAGAAGCTGGGCCCTTATGGGATTTGCAGTGGAAACTCCAGTAAGGAGATTCAACTTCAACCCTGAGTTTCACCTTCATTTCTGGCCCCTGAAAACCTGCCAGCTTCACCTTTTAATTCAACTCTGTGCTGGCTACTATTACAGCCCGTTCATTTCTCTGGGTTTCAAGTGAGAGAGGAGAGCCCCACATATACAGAGTTGGCACCTTGGTTGGAAGGGTTTCCATTGCTCCCCCAGCCTGTTGATGTCCCCTGTTGCTCTGCCACATAGTAGAGTCACCCCACACTCATGCTGGGGTCAGCCACACACCCTCCGTAGCCTCTCTCAGTGGCCAGCCAAAGTTGGGAGGGGAGGGATAGCAGTCTGGAAGCCCGTCCTCTACACCCACGGCACACAGCTGGGGATGCAGGGTGACAGAGACAGAAGCAAATGGGCAACCTTCCCTGCCACTTTCCCTCCCAGCCCCAGCCAAATCTCCAGGGTAGGTGACAAGCAATTTCCAACACACGCTGCTGGTTGCTCCCGATGGCACTTTGTCCCATCCAACAGGCAGTGCTAGAGGAGGAGACATGCTCCCGAGACCTGGGTGAGAAGCAGACATGGCAACAGAAGGGCCATGGGCCCTGGGAAGGTCACTCCTGTCCCCTCTCCGGGTCTTCATGTGCACTGGCTTGACATGGAGACGGTGCAGCTCATGATGGCAGTTGTCTCTGTCACTACTGAGCAGCTTTCCTGGGATAGAACTGATATACAAGAAATGGCACAAGTTCAAGGTGTACACGGCTACCTGCCGACACACAGCGGTCCCCCTCATCTGCAGCAGGTGTCTCCCAAGGCCGTCAGAGGATACCTGAAGCCACGGAAGGGACTCATCCTTTTGTACACCGAGGGTTTTCCTACCATACCCGTAAGCCAGGCACTAAGAGATTAACAACTCAGCCCATAAGAAAATACAACATCCGGTCATAAGTCACCTGAAGTGGTGTCTGTCACTCCGAAAGCATCTCACTGTGCTGGGCCAGCCCTTCCTGTGACTCCCTGAGGTGATCCTCAGACACAAGGAGGTAAACAGGCCTGGTGAGTGACAGGCCGAGCAATAGGGTCCTGCTGACCTGGTGATGCATATGTCAGCTGGCTACAGTAGCTCAAGGTTCCTGGGACCGAGGGTGCAGGCCCCTGAGTGACTATCACCACAGGGAGGTGGAGTAAACCATCGCCAAACTGAGAAATCGGAGGTCTCCCCCTCTCCCCAGATTCCCCCCGCCCTTCCACTTCTCCCTCCTTTCTCTGCTCACTGCCCAATGGCTGGTTTCGGTTATTATGTTTGCAAATCAGATAAGAAAGAAGGGAAGAGAAAGGTGGAGGGAGGAGGGCAAAGGCAGAACACAGGAGGATGCGTGTCTGATGGCCCTGAAGGCTGAGATGCAGCAGGAAGCAGAGCAAAACCCAAGAACGGCACAGAGAAGCTGAGGCAGGAGAGCCCATCTGTCCCCCAGGGCCAGAAGAGGCACCCACCATCCAGCAGCTGCAGACTCCCCAAACCGGTGCCAGCTCTAGCCCGGGGGATCCCAACCTTCGTGTCCCATTGTGGGCCCCATTTCTCATTGTCACGGCCCTCCTGGAGCACAATTCATCAGGGCCACGTTCGTCGTTCGGAAACCTCCCACACAAATGCGGTTGATTTGGCTCGGCAGGGGTTTGATGGCCCTGAAGGGAGTTTCTCCCAGCACCTGGACACCTGTCCTCAGGTTGGATGTGTCAGGCACGAGGGTGCTGTCCTGGGGCGGATCCTCGACTTATTCCTCACCACAGTGGGATGCCCAGGCCCCGGGGAAGAGCTCGTGCAGGATGTCACACAGCAGGGCTGGCAGTCCAGGGGTGGGTGGGGGCAGTGGGACCTGCCATCAAGCTCTGCCTGATGCTTGGTGAGAGCCAGCCCCTCCTTCTGCTCTCTATAGGGAGGGCGACCCCAGCAGCCCCATGGGGCTCTGGTGGGTGCCCATCTATGCATCCTGGTACCCAATCACTGTGCTGCCCTGTGCCTGGCACAAGGCCAGCCACCATGACAGAAAGAGGAGTGCATCCTACAGGAGTCCTCGGGGATCCTGGCCCCTCAGCCTTGGGTACAGGGTGTGGAACATTGTCTGTTTATTTGTTTACAGCCTGTGTATGCTTTGAAATTTTCCTATGGTAGTCAACCTCCCATCAGTAAGACAGAAAGCTGTGACAAGCAACTTAAAAAGAAAAAGGTTTCTTTGAGCTCACAGTTTCGGTGGCCCCAGCCCATGATCAGTCAGCCCTGAGACCTTTGGAGCTGTAGTAGACAGTACCTCATGGCGGAGGTACATGGAGGAGCAAAACCACTCACCTCAAGGCCAGAAAGAGCAACAGATGAAGAAGAAAGGCCTGGGTCCCCCGAGTCCTTCACAGAGTCCTTCCCTCAGTGAGCCGAGAGCCCCACTAGGTCCCACCTTTCAACAGCACCAAACTGCCAACCAACCCTTTAACACACGGGCCACTGCGGAACATTCTGGAAACAAACTCACCAATGCTCTCAGCCCTCTCTGCTCCAACTCACACCCCTGCTCATAGACTAAATTGCTGCAGAACTCAGAACAGACTGCCTGTTATAGAAGATGGAGCATTTTCAGCGGGTAACGCTGACAAATGTGCCATTACAGCTGCACCCAAGTCCCCTCCAGCAACCCCAAGGAGCCCCTCAGTAGAGACCACCAAGGCCGGCCACCATGGGGCCAGAGCCCGTTACTTCTGGAATCACGAACGCTGCCCCTGGGGAAGAGGAGGAAGGGAGTGGCTGGCTTGTTGCCAGGCAACATTTCTGCAACTGTTGGAGAAACAGAGTGAACAGGGCCGGACAGAGCTGGGCACAAACACTTGGACTCAGCACAACTGGGCTTCTCCAGGAAGCAATCTGGCTTCAGGCTTGAAGACAAAGGGCTGCCAGTGTTTCTGGGCTCTTATTTTCTATCTCGATGACAATTTTGACCATGTTTGCACAGTAGCAGAACAAACAGACTCTGGCCTAAGGCTTCGTCATTTGTGTTGCCCATTGCTTGCAGTCTGGTGGCTTACAGCGTTTCTGATGGTGAGGCATCCTGCTCTCCAGGAAACAGTGTATCTGGGGCTCCTGTGCTGGTCCTGCTGACAGGGGACCCTCTATGAGGTCATTCCTCATTTCAGGCTGTGTCGCTGCTGCCAGTTCTCAGCCCCTCTTCACCAAGGCTCTGTTCAATGACACAGCCTGAGATCCCGACCCTAGCCCTGCTGAGCATGCTCCAGAACCAGGAAACTCTGAGTGTGCCCAAAACACCCTTACAGACACCAAGGTGCACAAGAGGGGCTTGGACCACAGAGACCCATCTAAAGGTTGCCCCCACCCTTCAGCATCACAGCCAGGGACTGCAGCAGGGTCTCAGGTGCAGGGGAAGGCCAGGCTGAAGCTTCGAGAAACGGCAAGCTAGTGGTTCTGAGGCAGGAGCCTAGCCAAGGCCACCTTGAGGACGCACAGGCATCTCTTCTGCCCACCTTGATCTTCTGACCAGGATGGAAACACGGGGAGCCTGAGTGGGAGCAGACGCTCTGAGCCCAGGCAGGCATCCGGGTCCTTTCAGGCTCCAGGGGGCCTTTTCTAACACTGTTAGGAGTGCAGGCGGCTCCTTGCTGCTGAGCAGAGGTAACAGCACGGACCAGGTCAGGCCTCTAGAGGGATTTTCTAGTTTGGCCACATTAATGGCTGGGAAGAGAAAGGATAAATGTTCAAAGCCAGACATGACTCCAAGAATGAGTCTGACCCAACAGCAATAAACACACCTTCCCTTGCCTAACTGAGTACGATTACCTGGCTATGGGAGAAAGCCAGAGGCTGTTTCCATTCTGGATAACATGTCGTTAGCCCTCATCGCTGGAATTCGTTATCTTTTGAAAGATAGAAACACATGGATGGATTCCCATGTCCTACAAAACTGAGAACTCGGGACTTCCATCTCCTACAAACACTGAAAGGCTCAAGTCTGAGAAAGACCATAGTAGGTGCTTGGTGAACACTCCTCAAGGAGCACACATGTTGATGGGCAGGGAATTTACACTTCACAGAGATGCAGAACTAGCTCATCAGGCATCCTTGCCCCAACCTCTGCTTTCTCCCTGCTCCCAGATTCTCCTGCTCCATATTTGGTGGGCTGATTACCACAGTTCTCACCTTTCTCTACCTGTTAGACTGGAGGTGCAGTGATGATACTTCTTCACTGTTACACCGGTGACTGATGGGTACTGCAGACACATCAACAAGTAATGATGTTCATACCATAAGGGAAGCCACCATTCCACCACTCCCAGCCCAGAGGTAGGGGCTTCCAGGCCACCATTTCACTGCTCCCAGCCCAGAGGAAGGGGCTTTCGGGCCACTGTTCCACCGCTCCTAGCCCAGAGGTAGGGACTTCCAGGCAGCCATTCCACAGCTCCTAGCCCAGAGATAGGGGCTTCCGGGCCTCCATTCCATCACTCCCAGCACAGAGGAGGTGAGCCACACACGTGCCAACAGCACCCCGCCCCCATGTTGAAATGTAAACAAGTCTCAAAAACAGACTTCCAGATCACCTACAGCAACCCCAAAGGGAAATGATATGGAACACTCTGATACACAACTACCTGGACTCCCTGAACTGGCAACAAAAGAGGATCTGGAAAAAATGAAATCAGAAATAATTTCTCAGATAATAGCAGAGATGGTGCCCACAGTGCAAGACATGATTAATAAATCTAGAAAGGACACGTGTAAAAGAATAGAGGAGCTGAGAAACATGATGGAACCCCAACATAGGAAACAAATGGAATCAATAAAACAGACACAAACAGATTTCCAGGAGATTAAAAAATCCACTGAAAGTCTATGCAGCAGAATGAACCAATGTGAGGACAGAATTTCAGATACAGAAGTTAAGATTGCAAGTAGTGACCAGGGAAAGAAAAATTTCTCCAAAATTGTAAGGGACCATGAGAAATCAATCCAGCGACTGCTAGATGATGTAAAGAACAATAACATAAGGCTGATTGGAGACAATGAAGAAACAGGAGAGTGCAGATGACATAAAAAAATCTGTTCACAGAAGTGATGGCAGAAAACTTCCCAAGCAGGGGAAAAGAATTTGACATACAGATAAGATAAGTGAGGCATATAGGACTCCAAATAGCCTTGATCAAAAAAAATCTACACATAGGCATGTAATTGTCAAGATTCCAGAAACCCAACAGAAGAACAAAGTTCTACAAGCACTTAGAGAAAAGAAACAAATCACATACAAAGGAAAGCCCGTCAGAATCACAGCAGACTTCTCAATGCAAGCCCTCAAGGCAAGAAGAGCTTGGAGAAACGTATTCCAAGCCCTAAAGGAAAACAGCCTCCAACCCAGATTGATGTACCCTGCAAAACTATCTTTCAAAATTGATGGAGAAATAAGATACTTCATGACAAAGAGGACCTTAGAAACTTCATGAATACCAAACCAGCACTCCAAAAAATTTTAGATAATATCCTACCAATAGATAATGAGTATCACAAACCCAGCAAGCACAGAAGAATGAATCCATTGGGTGTGACAAGAAATTAAAAGCAAAGGGGGAGAATCCAACAAAAAGAAAAAGTCATGACAATGATAAGTCAATAGATATTAGTTATACCCATCTATGTTAATGGTCTCAATTCACAAATCAAAACAAATAGACTGGCAGAATGGGTCAAGAAGCAAGATCCAACAATATGCTGCATA
>NW_004624818.1:4601262-4772110 GCF_000247695.1 Heterocephalus glaber
AGAACCAAGAGAGATTATGTAAAGGTGCAAATTTCCAATGATGAATGTTATTATATTGTATACCTAAAATCTACCAATAAAATAAAATTTAAAAATTAAAATAGAAAAAAAACCCTAGCTCATTAGAAAGCCAGTTTGTTCACATATGTGAGTGTGTGAGTTGACATGGTCTGGTCACAAAATCATACTTCAGGGCTAGAAGAGACCACAGGAAGCACCTGTTTCAGGTTTATCATCTAACAGATATACACAAAGTAAACAAAAAGACCAGAGAGGAGCAGCAACCTCAGCAGGGTCACGCAGCAGGGACCAGCAAAGCCAAGATCACAATTCGGGGGTCATGGGGTCCAGTACCGAGCACATTTCACTCCGATGCTATTCCTGGGGTTCCAGAAGAGTGAAGCAGCCCATACCAGCAGGAGACAGCCCACGGGCCTGCTGACATCACCTGGGAAAGGGTTACCAAAGTGACAGCCAGGAAGCCACGGAGCCACAGAGGTAGAAAGAAACCCGCTATCAAGCTACCTTGGTTCCTTCTCCTGTCTCTCCTACTAACAGAATATGGGAGCTGATTCCTTTTAATTCAGGAAATCACAGGCTCTGTTATTAGAGACCTTTTTAGGATACAGGAAATATCAAAGCTCTAAAAAGTTCATTTCATTTTCATGTCACTCACCGTGGCCCATCCGCCAGGCGAGCATGCACAATTTGCACAGCTCTTGAAGGTTATGAAATGAATCAGCCACTGACCCTTCCTCCCTGCAACCCATGACACACGTGTAAAATAAGGCAAAATTCATCCACAGAAGGTGCAGACAAAGCATTCAGGGGGTGACTCGGACCCAGCTGTCCAAGGAACCCAACTGTAGATACACACAGGGAGGAATGGGAGGCTAGGGAACCCCGCAGCTGTCCGGCAGAACAGACGAGGCCCCTCCTGAAACTTCTGAGGGGCTGCTCCATCTGCCAGCCAGGTCCAGCGCAAAGAGTGGAAACTTACCAACCCTGGCATGTTTCTCCAAGACATTCTATCCTGTAATTTTCAAAATTCTTTGACTTGGAATAATAATATCAGAGACTCCAAGAGCTGGAAGAAAATTCACAGATCATTTAGCTTGTGGCTTCGAGTCAGGGCCTGCAGGTGTCTGAACACACTCTCACAAAAATGCAAACCGCTCCCAGACCTTCATTGTTCCTCAGCTCCCCGCCACTCCCCCAGGATGCACTGGGGTCTCACACTGTCCCCAGCCCCAGATTCAGACTCTGGCCATGATCCCCAGAGGTGACTCAGAGTATGTGACCTGCCATAGGAGCCTAGCCAGGGTCCCTTGTTGGAACAGAGCCAAAGGCCTAGCTTCTAGAACTGCTCTGAACCTCGCTGGCAAGGGGCAGCGGGCACCACAGTGTCCAGCTGCCTTACAACTGAGCTCTATATTTCTACCCAGGCTTAGGCTGGGCCTTACTTACAGAAAGTCCCGTGTCCCTGCGGCCACCTGCCCTGTCACTGCCACATCTAACTGTGGCAGGGAGCAAAAGCGAGTTCACATTTCTGGTGGGCGTCGGGATTCCCAGTAAAAGAGAGCCTGTCTCCAGCGCGTTCACAGTTGGCTGAATCTCCAATCCCCTCAGGCCTGCCGAGCTATTTAAAGCCTCACACTCCAAACACAAACTGTTATTTGCAGCTTTGTCGAGGCCTGGGCCCAGGCTCCCTTGCAATTCAGATTTCCATGTGTGCAGACGGAGCCAGCAAGGAGCCCACTGCTGGCCTCCGGGTGGGGCCTGCAGGCCCAGGGCTGGAGAGGCCTCCCCAGAACCCTGGCCGCGGCCTCGGTGCCTTCGCACACCCCTGCGCGCTCATGGCCCCCCAAAAGGGCCAGAGACCTCGGCAGGGCAGCCTCCGCGGTGCACGTGGCAGGCTCCCACACGCCCGGTCTATTTTGGGAGCTGTATTTTTAGAACAAGCATCAGCGCTGGGTTTCTACGATCCAAGATTGTGGCCTGGCCTCTGGCAGCGGCGCCACCGCCAAGCTCCCCGTCCCTGACTTCGGGGGAGGTTTTTGGCCGCTGTTCGTCATCTGGCTTTAAGGAAGAGGAGTCTCAAGGACGGGGTGTACAGGAGGCTCTGGCAGGGAGCAGAGGCAAGACGTGCAGAAAAATCCTGCCGGCTCCGGGAGGCAGGTGGGGCACATACTTGGTCCTCACCGCCAAGAGCAAATGCACAACCCATAGGCGGTGGAGGGACAGGGAGGCCAGCAACCCCAAAGCCATCCCAGCCCCATCCCGACCACCTCTGTCACCTACAGCCAGGAACAGGGTTCCGCTGAGCCCCACTTGGCTTACTTGCACCCTGAGGACTGCAGGCTGCCCTGTGGGTCATGGGGAGGGCATGAGACAAACACCAGAGCCATCCAGCCCTGTCCGCAACATGAGCAGCGGCACTAGCACCACTGGGACACCCCAGCATCACCTCAGCGGGGAGACAGCACTGGACTCGGAGCATCCCTCACTCATCCATCACTAACGCCCTGTCCAGCCCCACCCCCAGCCCCCTCTGCTGTGCCACTCTGCTGAGCAACCTAATATTGTCAGCACACCCACCTCCCCTGCTCCAAAACCTTCCTAATGTGCCAATCTCTTGGGATTAAATAAAAAGCACCTCTTTAGGCCTCACAGGCAAAGCAGGCTCCTTCTGAACCTCACTAGCTCAGCCACAGAAAAACAACTCCATTCAAAATGGACAAAGGGCTAGAATACACATTTCTCCACAGAAGATATGCAAATGGCCAATAATCTCCTAAAATACGGTCACTACTATTAATCATTCCAACAGTGTAAGTCGAAACCACAGTGAAGCTAGGTGTGGTGCCAAATACCTATAGTCTCAGAACTCTAGGAGGCTGAGGCAGGAGGATCACAAGTCAAGCCAAGCCTGAGCAACTTAGTGATTAAACAAGACTCTGTCTCAAAATGAAAAACAAAAAGAGCTGAGGGTGTAGCTTAGTGCAAAGGCCCTGGATTCTGCTTCCAGTTTAGGGGAGAGGGAGAGAGAGAGAGAGAGAGAGAGAGAGGCCGACCACTTCAGGGCAAGTACAACAGTGTTACTTTAAGTGTTACTTAGTTACTTTCTCTCGGCTGAGACACAATATCTGACACATACAACCATAAGGAGGAGAGGTTTATTTTGGCTCACAGTTTTTAAAGGTTTCAGTTCAGAGTCAGCTGGCTCCAAGGCAGGGCAGCATGGCAGAGGGGCATGGAGAAGAAGCAGTCCATGGCAGGGCAGCAGGAGCAGAGAGAGATCAAGGGAGGAGGAGGAAGACAGACCCTTCCAGGCCATGCTCCCAGTGACCACCTCCTCCACCCAGGCTCTACCTCCCAACGTTGTGTTTAGCCAAAACCCATCAGTGGACCAATCCAATGATGAGTATGGCATCCTCATGATCCAGTCACCTCCCAAAATCCTGAGGCTTTGGGAGGACATCTACATAGAAACCATAGCAGAGGGCTAGTATTAAAAAATAATAATGAAATAACAAGCACTGGCACGCATGTGGACAAACTGGAACTCTGTGCACGCCTGGGGAACATCAAATGATACGTCTGCTTTGGAAAACAGCCTGGTGTTCTTTGAATAAGTAAATATAGAATTACCCAACAATTGTACTGAGTCTGTACACAAATGAGGTAAAAGCACTTTCAGCTTGGAGCACACATTCATCCACAAGGTTCAAAGAAGCGTTAATAATATCCAAGGGGAGGAAATACCCCAATTGTGTGTTTATCCACAAATGAACAAAAGAAAGATGGTGTGCACACATATGTGTGTGTGATATTTTGTGACAATATGTGGCAAATATGTAACAATATTCCCAATCACTTCTCGGCCTTTTGGCTAAGATCAAGTGTAATAATACTCCCATGTGTGTGCGTGTGTATGCATGTGTGTGAACAGTCATGACAGCTGTGGGGAAAATAAGACACGGAGAAAGTGGATGTGTCCAGGAAGTGGCTGTGACCGTCAGTGGGGGCCAGGGAAGGGCAGTGGGGGACAAACAATGGCAGCCGAGCTGTGCAGAGTGTCTGCTGTGTGCTCCTCTTATTCCATGAGCTGTCCCGCACTGTCTCAGACTCAAGGGCTGGGTTCTCTCCGTTTTACAGGTGGTGAACCTGGGGCTCACATTAAGCAGTTAAAAGAAGTGGGGCTCGGATGCATGGTCAGGAGGCGAGGTCAGGAGGGATGGCAAGTGTGGCCATGGCAGTGGCCAGGGCAAGGGCAGAGAGGGCCTCGAGGAACGGAGGCCAGGGCTGGTGACTCAGCCCAAGGACCCGCCCTCAGCCCGGAGCAATGGGAGCCCAAGAGGGCCCCAAGCAGCCCTGCAGCCAGCAGCTGGTTGAGGAAGCACAAAGCAGCAGCAGCAGCCTGGAGCTCAGAAAGGAGGGGACAGCAGCCGCCCCGATGACAGCCACCAGCGTCTGGAGATGAGACCCAGGCAGCGAAACCCAGGGTGCACTTGGAAGTCAGCCAACAGGGCTCGATGATGGGCTGTGTATGTGGAGGCAGAGGGGACCTGCTGCTGAGCCCAGGTTCCTGGCCTGAGACTAGAAGTTGAGGTTGGCATCAGCTGAGAGGGAGCAGACAGCCAGAGAATCAGATCTGTAGACACTGACAGGTGCCCAGGTTCTAAGCCTGCTGGACAAGTAGAGATGCCAGGGAGGGAGTGGACAGGTGGGTTTGGTTCAGAAGAGCAGCCAGGCCCAGAGGCACCACAGGGAAGGAATGATCTGGGCTGGGCCAGGAGTGAGCATGGGAGGGCGGGGACCAGGCCCGGGAGCTCCACATGATGGGAGGGGCATGGGGAGCGGGGAGGGGAATGCAGCAAAGGGAACAGGGAAAGGCACGGGAAAAGGAAGCAAGTGTGAGGGCAACAGGCGGCAGGAGGGGGATGAGCTTTAAGCAAGGAGGATCCACCACGCCCAGTGCTGCCCAGGAGGGAAGGAGCTCAAGATGAGGCGCAACCCCAAGACTCAGACCCGTGGAGTCCTGAGTGTCCTGGGGAAGGGCAGTCATGGTGGGTAGAGCTGTGTCAGGTCCCATGCCACAAGCCTTCCATGCACTGTCGCTGTCACACAGAGAAGAGAAGAACGCTTGCGGGAAGCAACTGCCCACACCACACAGGTAAGCAGAGGAGCTGAGATTTGAACTCAGGTCTTTCCCACTCCTAAGTCCATTGCCGAATGCCTGAGCTAATGAAAATCAGGAAGTAGGCAGGCTGTTTCGAAAAAGGTCTCATGGTATCCTCAGGACAATCCCAACCTGGGAGTGGCCGAGAGGCTCTTGCAGAGGCGACACTGGAGCCCATGGTCCCTGCTTGCTGGGCACAGCTCAACTCAGGGAAAGAGCGGGCAAGAGCCTGAGTCCCGAGCTCTGGATCAACATACGGAGCCAGGTCTGGAAGCCAGGCGTGGGCCTGACCTAGTGTAACACTCCTGGCTTCAACTGAGTCCTCTCCCCCTCTGGCTTCTGCTTTCCCCAGCTCTAGGAGCCCTCCCAGCAGCAAGGGGTTGGTGAATGCCCATATCCGGCCCTTTTCAGCCCAGTCTGGCCCATCCTGAGCAGCTCCATTGCCTCCTATGTGTTCTGAGTCCACACTCAAGACCTAGGTACCTGGTGCTCAAGACAGGAGCTCCCTGGTGAAAGGCCTTGGGCACCAGGCTAGAGCCCAGAAATGGGGACGGCAGAGATTGCAGAGTCCACGGCTGCAGGGACAAGAGACTCAATGTCCACTACCTGGACCCAGGGTCCTGGGCAAGAAGCCACGACCAAACTACAGCTTCAGAAATCAAAGTGGCTCAGAGGCACCACACAAACCAGCTTCCTGGTGACCAGTGTCCTCGCTGTGAGGCAAGTGTGCCACTCAGCCTGAGCCAGAAGGGGCTCCACACAGCAAGCCACCTGGAAACAGGCACATCGGGCTTGCATGGCTGCCACAGCAGGAAGCTCACCCGTTCAAAATCCCCACAGGCTACCATGACACAGGGGAGCAGGAAGCCCAGCTGGTGGCCCTGACCATGCAGAAGTGTTGGAGGCAAAGGTTCAGGGTGTTCATCCGGGACACTGAAGCCCAGAGAGGGTAGGCAGGGCCTTTGCCTGGGCCATGGGGCTGGTCCTGGAGCCACACAGCTCCGAGAGGACTCAGTCCCATGTGTCCTGCCTGCCCATCCCGTCTCAGGAGGAGAGCAGAAGCCTGTGTTTATTTCCCTAGTTTCCTCTCCCACTCTAAACTGTAACATTTACCCTGAGGTCACTTAAAGTACATAAATTAGGCTAAATACTTCATTCACTAAATAGCTCCGATAGTTCTGGATTCTTCCATAAGTGAGCAGAAAGTTCATTCTTTTTGTACTTACTCAATAATATGAAATAATCATCTCAGATGAATATTTTACAGTTTGCATTTATTAGCAATCCAGTTCCTTTCAGAGACTCTCATAAGGGGTTCCGAGGCCTTACGAAATTCGAATGGTAAAGATGAAGCCATTCATTTGTGAAAGCTCTGCTGATCCGAGAGACGGGTGGGGAGACATCGGGTCAGAGCCTGCGCACCAGTGCCTGCAGGTCCACTGCCCAGCTGGCCACGCCCAGCTCCTCTCAGCCACGGGAGTCTCCCCCAGGGCCACAGAGAGCCAGCTCATTTCCGGCCTGCTGGGTTCTCCCACCTGGAATCGCATTTATCCGAATTAAACAATAAATAGGCCGCATAAGTGTTCCTTAGCCAGCGATGCGTCTGCTGCTCCCAACCCCACCTCTGTCCCCAACAAGGCTGCTCACACCCGGGCCGCAGGCTCAGTCCACGGGGGTCTGTTTCCTCTCACTTCTGTACAGACTCTGTCTGTGTTACATGGCCATGCTCACCTCACACCCCCATGCTGGTTCTATCAGAATCTCATAGGGGTCCAGACAGAAAACAAAAGTTCTATGTCCTTCTCGGACTGCCTGGGACAATGCTGGCCACACTGCCGCCCCTCCGTGGCCTCCCGCACCCCAGCCCTGCCTCTTTGGGAAGTGCACAGACTGCGGGAGGCCTCAGCATGTTCCCGGCCAAGCCCCTGACTGGTTGGAATGGAGAAGCACGAGAAAGAGCTGAAGGCAGGAGGTAAACTGAGGCCCGTTTTCCCGCTGTCTGCCTCCGCGTTCACAAGCGGTGGTTCTGAGAAACGCCCCTCACTCCCAGCCACTGTCGACAGCGTGGGCCTCCTGCTGTGGCCCCGACAGAGGCTCCTCGCAGGCCACTGCCTGCAAGATTTAGTGGCAGTGTCCATTTCCGCAGACTGGGCTGATTTCCTTCCAAACAAACGACGGCGGAGTCCCGGAGTCCTTTAGCCCTCGCTCCCGGCCTCACCACCAGTTGCAGCAAACCCTAAAGCCATGACGTGATGCTCTTCAGAGTGCTTTAATCATTGTCATTAATGTTACGTTTTATTTTCTACTTCTGTCTGGCAGCCTTGTTGAGAAAGCGTAGTTTATTATAGGCGATCACAAATCCTCCCTGGGAGCAAATGGAATGTAAACCAAAGTAAATAAGTCTCCCCACCAGGAAAAAAGAACGCTAAAGATTATACGTCTCAAATATTGGATTTCCTAAGGAGGTTAAGGAAGAGATCGCAGAACGTCCATGTCCGTGTGGGAGAGAGGGGAATAGGCGAGGAGGGACTGAGCGGGGACTGAGCGGGGACAGTGTCGGTAGCAGGCGGCCTGAGGGGTGACTCCTGGGCCCGGTGATTTAGGAGGAGGTCGTTTCCATCTCATCCCACGCCAAACGTGCTCTCCGGCCAGCCGGAGGGCCGCGGGTCCCTTCTCCGCTCCATCATTTTCCTTATAATTAATAAGCTAATTCTCTACACCTGGGCCGCAGGGCAATCCTGCAAGGAGTACAGGCTTGGGTGGGTTTTTTCCATCAGCTAAACAATCGAAGGAATAAAACCTGCTGCCCTCCATTCAATTGGATTTCTAAAACTAATGCCACAACACCCTAAAATGCCACCACCTAATTTTTCCTTCTTTCTGCTTGTCTGTGCTTTCTAAATTTTCTGTAATAAGCATATATCCGTGCACAGTAGGGGGACCGTAGATTCTATTCCTAAAAACCTCTTCACCTGCCAGCTCCTACTAGCCCAGATTTCAAGGACAGAGTTAGGAGGATCAGAGGACATCCCACTGCCCCGGGCAAGGCTAGAATTAAATCTGGAAAACTTCCAAAGCCAAATACTAAGGGCAGGTCTGTGGAGCAAGTCCCAGTTTTTCTCCAGGCCTGCTAAGCCTGGGACCACAGAAACTGGCTTGTCCTCCCCACTCACTTCCCTCCCCTCCCGGATGCTGGGCTCAGCCTTCCTCCGCTGCCTTCCTGTCGTGTCTTTGCTCTTCCTCTGTCACGTCCCCTCCCTCACCTGTTCCCAGACACCCAGCTCCAGGACAGCACTCACGCTAGCCACGTCCCCCTTCAGATCCCCACCTACCTGCCTGGGTTCTGTCAGTGGCTTCTCTGTGTGTTTACACTCTTTTGGTGAACTTAAAACCAAGAACTTGGGATCTGGAGTAGCTCTAGATGGAAACGCCTTTTCCTTTCCTTTCCTTTTTCCTTTTCCTCTCATCTTTCCAGGTGGAAGTCTCTGCCTGTAGGAAGACGTCCATGGTGCTCCTAGCCCGGTGAGTGCCCTTCCTGCAAATTCCCAGAGCACCCTGCCCTTCCTCAGTAGACACTTGGGGATCGCGTGTGTATGAGCCAGGCTTTCCCCTCACACCCACAGGATCAGACCCACAACGCCAAAGGCCCATCCTGCCCATCAACGAGTCCCGGGCTCTCGGCTTGAAGGCCTCTTGTGTTCAGAAAGTATTAATTGAAGGGAAAAGAAAGAGGAAGAGAAAGCAAGAAGGAAGGGAGGGAAACAGAGAGGGAAGAAGAAAATGAATGAACGAACTCACCAATGAGTTGATGGATCGCTTTTCCCAAACAACTCCCCCTGGACTCCCGAAAGGTGCCAAAGAGATCCACCCTCTCCATTCTGCCAGGACTTTCAAGTGGGCACTGAGACCCAAGCAGGGCTTAGCAGGTCCAGCACCTGCGTGGAACAGGGCCTGAGTATAACATGACGGCCCAACAATTTGAATCCAAGGATGTCTGAGAATTTCTTAGGGGAGATAAAGGAGATGTGGCAACATGTTTCTAGTTGGTCCAACCAGGTGAAGAGTAGGCAGGTGCTCATTGCATTCCTCTTGCAAGTCCTTGGCAACTTTAAGACTTTTTCAACTTAGGAAAAAATATGCAATACCATTAACTGTAGTGTCAGAAGCCAGGACAGTGCTTGCATTTGAGAAGGATAGCAGTGATTAAGGGGCAGGTTTGGGGCGCTGCCATGCTCTGTGCTTGGATTAGATGCTCTCCTACTTCATTCTCTGACCTGCACATTTGTTTGGTGTACTTCTTGCATATATATTTTATTTCACAATAAACAAACTTACAGTTTAAAAAGAAGAAAACCAAGCAGAAAACACATTTCTGAAGGCTCCGTGGGATCATAAGAACCTTCCAGCAACAGGAAGGGTCCTGAGTCTGCCCGACTAATTGGACAGGCCCCAGCTGAGCCTTCAGGAAGCTTCTCCCTCCTGACCTAGTTTTGGATTCCTGACCCCAGTTTGCCAGCTGAGCCCCAGCTGCCTCACATAGAGGTCAAGACAATTGATATCAAACCCCCATTTTGGGGGCAAAAAAAGACTTAGCCCCTCTATTCCTTGGCAGTTATTCTCTCTGCAAATAGACAATTTTTCTCCATTAACTGGGTGATAGAACTTTCATTTGTAAGGTGATCCATCTAGAAAATAATGTACTGTCCACCATAATTCCTGTTTCCTAAGCATGTTGGGCAATTTTTTATTTCAAGGAAAGCTAGGGAAATCATTTTCTATAACCGGACTCATTCTTGCGCTCAAACTGTCTCAAAACAGCTTACATTTTAAAGCAGAATTACACCTTTGAGAGGCACTGCACACCCTGGCCACTGTGAGGAGTTAATTTTCAAAATAAGAATAATAATGATGAATAATCTCATTTGACATGCAATGACAGGCTTTGACTCATCTCTTACAACTTCTGTTACCTCCCAGGCCATAGGGAAAGCAGATACTCTTGGAAAGTTGGAGATTCTCTATTATCTCATCCTCAGCCTAGGAAAAGCACAACTCTATTCTTGTTGGTATGTGAAAGTCATTGCTCTTTCTAATGCAGAACAGTAACTTCTGAACAAAGCACCTGTGTAGCTTCCCATGATCACCAACCTGCCTGCATTAGTGATTACTAAAACTCAGAGAAACCTAAGAGGTTCCCATTTATTTGGTTTTGTTGTCCCTGACCATAGTAATAAGGTCCAGAAGCTCTTCTCCAATAGACTCATCCTACTGTGGTTGCATTGTCTTTGTCCCCTAAGGATTGATGAGTTGGACATTTGATCCTCAATACAGAGCAGTTAAGAGGAGATGGAAACTTTAAGAGGCGAACGCTAGTGGGAAGTCCTTAGACCTTGCTAGGTACCAGCTACCTTCAGAAGAGATGAAGGCAGTTCTCAGGACAGTTCTCAGGGGACCCTGAGCCAGTTCTCAGGAGAAAGTGGTTATAAAAAGAACAAAACTGGCCCCTTCCCTGCTCTGTCTTCCTTTCTGGCACTGTGCTTTCTCAAATTTGCATGTGCTCCTGCCATCGTGGTACCATCCCCAGAACCAAGCTGACACTAGCACAATGCTCCTGAACCTTCAAGACTATGAGCTAAAGAAACCAGCCTCAGGTATTTCATTATAGTTACAGAAAACTAACAATACATGCACTAAGATCCGGGGTTTCAATCATGTCTCCTCAAGTAGCCAAGTCTACTTCCAGTTGTTTTTATGTGGGCCATCTGCTCAACCAGTTATCTCTGCCCCAAGGACAAATCCAAGCCTAGTAACTCTCTGTCACCAAATGTCCATCTGAACCTTTGCAAAACACAATTAAGATAACAAACTTATGTTATTCTGAAACCACATCCATAAACTCTACAGGAGGCAAGGAGTGACCGTTCTGAATATTTCTGCCTCCTTCTCTTTTGTCTGGCTGGTGGTTCACAGGCAAGGGACAATTTTACCCCCAAGGGGCATTTCACAACATCTGGAAACACACACCCTCACAACTGGGTAGAGGGTGCTCCTGGCATCCAGTGGGTAGAGGCAGGGATTCTGCTAATCATCCCGCAATGCACAGGACAGTCTCTGCAGCAAAGAATTACCCAGATCAAAAGGCTAATGGTTCAGGTTTAAGAAACGATCACTGGCAGTTTTCCATGGTCTGCACCATGTACCTTCAAGGAATCGCTGTGACTTGTATCCTTTATCCTGTGTGGTGAAGTGCTGGGGATTATGGGTTTGGGAGCACTGGGAAAGATGCCATGGCCTCCAGGATCCTGTTCAACATTGTTGTGGTTTCTATCTAGATGTCCCTCCAAAGCCTCATGCACTCATAGGTAGGACTTTGGGGAGGTGACTGGATCATGGGAGCATGATAATCATTGGTGGATTAGTCCACTGATGAGGTTATAGCTGAATGTGATGTTGGAAGGGGAACACTGGTCAGAGGAGATGGGTTGCTGGGGCCGTGGCCTGACAGGTCTCTCTCCTTCCCCTACTCCTCCTTCTCTCCCTGCTTCCTGTCCACCATGCCATGAACAGCTCTCCTCCACCATGCCTCTCTGCAATGCTGACTCTTCTTTGGAGCCAGCCGACCCTGGACTGAACCACAAGTCAAAACAAACCTCTCCTCCTTTAAGTTGTGGGTGTCAGGTATTTGTCCCAGCAAGGAGAAGGTGACTAAGACAAGCATCATCAAGAATGAGTCATGACAAACTATCACACCACATTTTTCGACATGCTGCATCCTGGAGAGGACAGACTGCCTAAGAGGCCCCTCATGTCATCCTTGTAAACTTGGTGAAGCCACGTGGGCTAGATGGCAATACAACCGGGGAGACTCATTGTTAGCTGACTAACTGAACTCACAAAGTAGAGCATGATAGATCCAAGTCGCCCCGGGCGCTATGGACTTTGTCCTCAGCCCAGCAAGTAAGACTTGGATATTGGTGCCTTGAATGAAGTCACAGAGAGTATTCCTACAGAATCCCATGCGTTGCCACACTGAGATGGATGCAGATATACCATGGGCTGAGACACAACTGAAACAGACCTCCGTGGGTTTATGACAATAAACCAGCCACCCAGCAATACAGGGGAGCCTTAGACTTCTTCATGGCTTTCACAGCACTTTCTCGCTAGGCTATTTTATTTGGTCATCATCACCAGTATATACACCGGTGCAGCTTTGCACACCTACTTCATGGTCCTTTCTCTAGCCCATCTTGCTGAGGGGGAGCAAGAGTTTTCCCCCAGGTTCAAAACATACAGCATGGGATAGAATGTCCATCGGAAAAGCATTTTAGTTGAGCACAAACTCAAACAGCATTAACTCGGTTCCTTTAATCAAGGATAAGGTGAAGAGAAAAGAAGGTGGCACTACAATTACTCTCTGCTTTGTGGCTTTGCGTTTAGTTCCAGCTACCATGTTGAAGATCCCCTCTAAGACAAGAGTTAACCAGGTGTGATGGCGCAGGCCTGTGATATTAGCACCCTGGGAGGCTGAGGCAGGAGGATCACAAGTTCCAGCCCAGCCCAGACAACTTTGTGATTTAGGGAAACCTTGCCTCAGAATATTAATTAATTAATTAATTAATTAATGGCTGGTGATGTCGCTCAGTGTGAAGGCCCTGGGTTTAATCCCTAGTACCATAAAAAAAGAGCTCCCCCAAGAGAGGCTTATTAGGACCGTGGAGAATATCACATCCCCTGAAGAAGATGGGAGAAGCTGGGACATCTGCTTGTGTGAGAGAGACACCCTACCACGGCTGGCTTTGGTATCAGAAGCACTCTCATGAACAAGATGAATTCGCAGTGTTCTCTGTGGTTCCAGGGGATGGATGCAGGACTGACGCGTATTCAGGGGGCATCGTGTCAGCTCAACAGGCACAGAACCTCCTGGACTCGCAGCCCCCCTCAGAAACAGCAGGTCACCACAAAAACTGTGAGTGCCCCAGCTCTGAGCGTCCCGGCACAGCAGGAGCTGAGAGGGCTCCGAGGCACCAACCGCATCCTCTGTCTGCTCGGCAGTGAGCACAAACTGAGGGCACTGTCCCCGGAGCAGGGGAGGCGGCTGTGGGCTAGAAGGCACCGTCCCACCGTCAGGGAACTTTGGGGACCAGTGATTAGAAAGAGGCAGGGAGTGCTGATGAACATGAAAACTTCTGATAAACACTATTACCCCAACGGCCTGGTCCTCAGAACACAGAGGAACTGGAAAGGTAATGAAAATAACTGTCAGTGTGTAAGTGTACAACTAAAAGAAAGCATGGAATTTTCCCTATTGGCATGGGATCTGGGTTTCTTAAACGAGCAATTAGTCAAATAGAAGATGATCTATGATCAAAGGACCTGTAGCCTCTGAAGTCACTGGGATTCCATCAGACATGTCTGTGCCTTCCTGCAAAGTCCCTTTGGAGACAAACTCGATGAGCTGAGGACTAGGACTCAGCAGGGTCTGGCAGAGCAATAGGGGGAGCAAGAATCAGTGGAAGCAAACAGGGAAGACTGGGAATGTGGACGCGTGAACTTGAAAATAAATGCGTGTAATAAATACGCCCAAAACACACAAGGTCAGAGCCTACAGAACCACATGACCCAAACTTCAGACTTTAATAGGCAGAGCCCCACAGGAAGGATCTCAGGTCTGCAGACACCCTCTGCCTCCTGCCAGGACTGCGGCCTTGAAAGCTGACCTGCTCTGGGATTGGGTTGGGGACACCTCCAACCCACTCCACCGCCTGTTCTCCAGGTCCGCCCATGAGACACAGAGCCCAAGTCCTTCCTGCTTCTCCTATGCCACCTCCCACCTCAAGCACAGCCTTGTAAAACCTATGCCCCTGTCCCCAGCCTTCAGAACAAAACACATTCAGAAGACGAAAGCAGCTCTGCAGACGATGAGATGACCCCGGGCGCTGGTTCTCATGTCTGCAGAAGCCCCGGGCACAGGAAGGTTGATGGTTAGAGACTGCAAAGTGCCTGGGGTTGTGGCCTGGAAAAAGAGGCAGCTCTGGGGTTCTCTACACCTCCTGCCCTAGATGGGTGTCTCCCATCCTGTCCCAACAGCAAGGACACCGAAGAGCAGAAGCACCATCCCTTCAGCCAGTAGAAGCTGAGGCACCAGGGTCCGGAGGAGGTGGGGAGTCTATGGCAGTGGCTGCTATGGCTCAGATGAAAAATGTTCCCCAAAGCCCCGTGTGTTTGGAAGGTGAGTGGATTATTGGGCTGCTATATCCGTCTTGCTGTTGGGAGGTGGGGTCTGGTTGGAAATGCCAAGTCACTGTGAATGTGACCCAGAAGGGTTTCTCTCCCTTCCCAGCTCCTCCCTTGGCTCTTGCTTCCTGGACACCATGAAGGGAGCAGCTGTCCTCTGCCCTGCGCCCTACCATTCTGGGTCTTCTTCCAAGCTGGCCAATCACAGACTGAAACATGAGCCAAAATAAACCTCTGCTCCTTTAAACTGTCAGGTCCTGCGTCTCAGTGATAAGAAAAGTAACTGAGAGCGCGGGGTGGCCCTGAGCACCCTCCTGCTTCTGCCATCCACAGGGGCGGGTGCACAGTAAAGACTGGCAGCTCTCAGAAAAGAGCCTGGCAGGGTTGGGTTGGCCAGGATGTAGCGTGAGCCCTGAAATCAAGGAAAACCAAGACGGACTGTGAACACCAGCATTCTCCACCTTGTGGGTACCCATCCACCTACTCTCTAAAACCCCAGAGAGAGCCCAAGTGAGGTCCTGGCTCTCCTACTGCTCCTGCTCCATGTCACCATGCACAGTAGCTGTGGCTCACCAGGAAAAACAAGACATCTATCCAAGGAGAGCAAATGCTCTCTGTCTATATCAGGAAGCAGCATTAATAAGCAAAACAGAAAACAAATTCAAAATATACAATACATATCCGCAGAGAAGAGAAGATATTGGGAGTAGAAAGCATGAACAGGCAGTTATAAGGAAGAGCCAGGCGGAAACCTGGGTGTGAAGAACACTATAGCTTTGTGCAATGGGAACAGAGTCCAGTTTGGGAAGATACACACGTTCTGGAGATGGGTTGTGGGGATGGTTGCACAATAACAGGGGTGTACTTCATGCTGCTGAACTGTACCCTTAAAGAGGCTTAAAATGGTAAATTTTATGTTATGCATGTGTGTGTGTGTTTGTGTGTATATATATATATATATATATATATATATTTTTTTTTTTTTTTGGCACCAGGGATTGAATTCGGGACCTTGTGCTTGCGAGGCAGGTTGCGGAACCACTGAGCTAAATCCCCACCAATGTTATGTACATTTTATCACATATAAAACACATAGAAATGAATGAATAATAGAACGATGCTATGAATGCAAAGACCCTTGCACTGTTTCTGGAACATGGATGTCCATTACAAGATAGCTTTATTTTTAAAAATTACAGGCGAAATAGATGTTTAAAACCATAGTGTAACGATCAGTCCATTTACAATGAAGTACTGAGGCTGCACGACCCGCCAGGTCCTCAGCTAGACTCGGGGGAGATAGCGGAAGAAGGCGACAGTGCTGCCTTCTCGGCCCTCACCCTCTGGCAAAAGAGACAGCGGAATAAAACGCGGGATGCGCCAGGTAGGGCGTGGTGGGTGCCTCGGAGAAGGGACAGAGGATGGGGAGTGATTGAAAGTGGAAGGTGAGGACAGGTCTCCCCGGGGAGGGTCCTGGCCGGCAGGGCCCCTTGCAGTGATTGATGAGCACAGCATAAGGGCAGACTGCTGGTCGTGGGACGTGTGATGCAGAAGGACAGGGGGCGCGCCTGCCAAGGGCACGCAGGGCTCTGAGGCACCCGCTGGACTCAGAGGAGGGCTGCGAGCTGCCGGAGGTGCAGGCTCACCGTGCGTTCTTCCTCACAGAAAGCGCCTGATAGATGGCCAGAGAATAACTGAGTGAGCCGGAAGATCACATCGGGGAACTTACCAAGAAAGCATCCAGAAAGGATGAAGAGATAGAAAACATTTTTAAATAAATAAGTAGAAGGAAAATTGTAAAGCGGAAGGAGACATGTCAGCATCCATAGGACAGCAGGAGAAAGACAGGGATGGAGGGGAAAGCAAAGGAACAACTCATAACCCAGAAGTTCTCAGAACCGACGAGAGGTGTAAAGACCACAAATGGAGTGAGCGCAGAGCGCCAACGGGTACCTAGGAGAGATAGAGAGACATTAGGTGCTTCTGAAAGGGACAATTACCCAAGAACGTATAATAATCGTGAAAAGACACGCACCTAAGAATTTGGCCTCAAAAATGCAGAGCAACAACTGGCCAAGCTACAAAAAGAAACATAAATCAAGAGGTTCAGTTGGAGACTTTAACACACCCCTCAGAAATTGATGGCCCGTGCACACGAAAAGCAAAAACCAAAAATAGATTTAAGGTTGAACTAATAAATACATGCAGAATTCACCCAACAGGAAATGCACATCCTTTTCGAGTACATGAAGAACATTCAGGAAAATTAAACATGCACTAGGCCACAAAGAAAGTTTCTGTAAATGCCAGAATTCAACATCATACAAACCACTTTTAGGACCATAACATAATAGAATTAAAAATTATTAACAAAAGACTTGCCTGCTTGCAAATCCAATTATGGCTGAGAACTATAAAACATTCCACTGGTGCTCATTAAAGAAAAAACCAAAAGAGAAATTTTAAAAGGCAGGCAAATCTTCATATCCACCAATTCTGGGTCTACAGATACAACCAACTACAGACAGAAAAATTTGGAAAAATTGCTGAATATGTGAAGACATTTTTTCCTTGTCATAATTCCATAAACAATGTAGTATAACAACTATTCATATAGCATTTCCAATGTATTAGGCACTGTACAGGTACAGACATAGGTAAAGTATATGGTAGGATCACACAGGTTATATCATTTTATAAAAGGGATATGAGGGCCTGGGATTTAGCTCAGTGGTTCTGGCGCCTGCCTCGCAAGTGCAAGGTCCCGAGTTCGATTCCCAGTACCAAAAAAAAAAAGGGATATGAGCACCCATGGATCTGGGATCCTGGAACCAACCCCTTAGTCAAGACATGACTGTAAAATTGCCGTGTCAAACTGTACAGGCCTCACAGAATCCCACTTCTAATAATGGCATAGTAGCTTGTATTGGACCAACCCTACAATATTCAAAATATTTTTTTAAAAATCTGAAGACACCAGAGAGAGACCAAATCGGCAGAAACTGGTGGGATCTGAACACTAGAAAGAAAGCAGTGCTACTGGATGAGTTGCTGGGATTTGTTTTGCTTAGAATAGCATTTTGTCCAAGGCAGGCCCCAGTGAGGGCCAAGGGGCAGTTAATAGTCAGAAAACTGAAGGCTTGCTTGCTGTAGAATCAGAGGAGAGTTTGGGTGACCACAGCAGCTGGAAAATAAGGAAGAAAATCCCAAAAAGGAGAGCACCACAGGGCAAGTTCCAAAGTCAGTATATAAACCCTGCCCAAAGCTCTGGTCCCTGAACTGTGTGCACTGCACAGATCCCAGCAACCCACCGAGACCATGAGGCTTACACAGAGATTTCTGCTGTTGTGCACCTCAAGGGAGACGGAGTTTAGAGTTTGACTTCAGCCAAGTTAAGGGTCTGCAAAGACAACAACTCTATTATTTGGAAAACCCTCACAGAATCCCAAGTCTCTACAACACAGCACTCACTAGGCCCAGAACACAACCCCAAATCACAAGATGCACTAGCAGAAATCCAGCCACGCTCCAGAGAACAGGGGACCATGGATGGAGACCAGCTCTGACATGTCGTGAATGTCTGCATTAAGCATGTCTCGCTATTCTAATGTTTTGATGTCGTGGGGCTTTGCTGGCCCTAGAAGGGACCTCCCCTCCCAGGTTTAGCTAATTCCCAGAGACAGCAGCTTGTCCAGGAGGGCCCCTCCCATGGGCAAGCCAGCCAACCTAAAGCCCAGACCCCAAACACAAGGCATTCGCACTCACCCCGCTATTCCCCAGCCCTGATCACCTGAGGCCAGGCACCAGGAAATTAGAAACAGTCCCTACATCCCAGAGCCTGGCAGGATGATTCCAACTATGTAGACAACGCTGTACCTACTTACCCTGGCCTTCCTTGCCCTTCCCACAGAAACCACAGGAAAGTCTTTTGCCCACATTTCCCCCTCGTTCCCTCTGCCTCTGGCCAACTTCACTTCCCATGTGCCCAGTGTGACATGCTGGGTCCCCTCATCCTGGGAAATAGGAGTAACAACTGCCTTTGCAATGGCAGTCATCTGATCTTTTGGCTTCCTCATGTATGACTTGTGTGTTAAAACAACGTTGAAATTAGAAGACCAAGATTTTAAAGAATCTCTAGTAACTGCTCAGGTGAGTAAAGGGAGATACCTTTGTAATGAACTGATAATGAACTGATAATGAACTGATAAGTCATCCCAGCAGAGAGATAAGAACCATAAAAATAAAGAAGTAAGTGATAATTCTATAACTGAAAAAGTATCTGAAATATACCCATTGGATTAGAGTTGACAGAAAAAGGAGCTGAGTTAGTGTGTTTGATTGGACAATTCCTGTTAATTTATCTCATTATTCTCAATGGGACTGGATTTGGTCCCCAAGGTAAATGTGTTAATGTCTGGAGATACTTTTAGTTTTCAGCACTAAAGGGCCATGCTAGAGGAAAATAGGTTGACAAATATCCTAAAACTCATTGGAAACCCTCCCCACACAATGAGTAATAATCAGCCCCAAAATGTCAATAGTTCTGAGATTCTAAATCCTGATCTATCTAAAAAAAAAAAAAAACATAAAAAATTTTGAGAAACAGTGAACAAAATCTTGGTAATTTGTGGGGGGGGGGGAATGAAATCAAATGCCCATATAATGAAAGTCCAAAAGAAGCGAATGAAAATAGGGCAGAAAAGTATTTGAAGAAACAATGGCTGAAATTCTACCAAATGTGTTGAAAGACATAGATTTTCAGATTCAAGAAGATCAGCAAATCCAAAACAAAATAAATGAAAAAAAATGACCATAAGAACAAAAATAAATGCCATCAGGCATAATGGCACACTCCTGTAATCCTAGCTGCTCAGGAGGCTACAACAGGAGGATTGTAAGTTCAAGCCCAGCTTGGGCAAATTTGTGAGACCCTGCCTCAAAATAAAAAATAAAATGGGGGGCCGGGAATTTAGCTCAGTGGTTTCGCTGCCTGCTGTGCAAGCGCAAAGACCCAAGTTCAATACCCAGTACCAAAATAAATAAATAAATAAAACTAAAAAGAGCCATGAATGTACTTCAGTGGTAGAACACCTCAGGGTTCAATCCTCAGTAACAAAAACAAACTAGGCACATCATAGTCAAAGTGAATAACACCAAAAATACTGGAAAAAATGAAGATCTTTTGAAAAGTATGCGATTATAAAAGATACCATTTTCCTCTTACTTTTATAAAATACATGTAACTGTTTAAAAAAGAAAAATATCCTATGGGGCTTAAAGCATCTATAGATGTAATACATGTAACAAGTATAGTGCAGAGTGGAGATAAAATATGTTGTTATAAGATTCTTATAATTTACATGAAGTGATACAAATATTAACAATAATTAAACTGTGAAAAGTTAAGGATACATATTCTCCACCACAACTACCAAAAGAATATAAAATACATAAAGAGGCACTGCTATAAAGTCAGTTAAGAAATTAAAATGAAATTCTTTTTAAAACACTCTCTGAACCTGGACCAATGAAAAATAGATGAGACAGCCAGGGATTAAAAAAAATAGATGAGACAAACAGAAAATATAATCAACACTGTGGACCTAACTCCAATCATTTTAATAATTACATTAAATGTAAATTGACTACTCTGATTAAAAAGCAGAGATTGTTGGAATGGATGAAAAATCAAGACCCAACTATATGCTGCCTACATGAAACACATTTTAAATATAAAGATAAATAAAATATTGGATGAAACAAGATATACCATGTAAACCATAAGAATAAAGAAGGCTTGAGTGGCTATATAAAGTAGGTTTCAAGACAAAGTATATTCCCAGAAATAGAGACATTTCACAAAGATAAATGGGGCAATTATCAGGGAGACATTAAAATCATAAATATGCAACTGCCTAATAACAAGGATTCAAAAGATAAGAAGTAAAGATTAACAGAAATAAAGAAAGAAATAGACAGATCTATTATCTTAATTGGAGATTTTAACAATATTGTCTCAAAATACTATAAAATACCTAGGAATAAATTTAACAAAGATAGATAAAACCTCTACACTGAAAACTATAAAACACTTAAAGAAGACATAAATAGAGTGAAATACCATCTTTGGGAGTTGGAACACTTAGCAATTTTAGATGCCAATTTTCTCCAAATGATCTAGATCTTAACACTATCCCAGTGAAAATATCTGCAGCATTTTTTATAGAAATTGACACACTGGTACCAGTTTATATGGAAATTTAAAGGAAGCAAAATAGCCATATCTATTTTGGAAAAAAAGCAAAGGTGGAGGACTGACTTCAAGATTTATTATAAAGCCACCGTAACCAAGACAGTGATAATAAGGATATTGATACAGAGACACTAAATAGATTACTGGAAAAGAATACAGCCCAGAGTAAAACCTATGGTGGTTAATGTTAGACAAAAGTACCAAAGCAATCACGGTGACGGGGGCAGAGGCAGTCTTTGCAACATGTAGTGCTGGATAACTGGACATCAGTAAATAATGATGTTGTCTCCTACCTTATACCATACACAAAAACTAATTTAAAATGCAAAATACACCTCCATATAAAAGCTAAAACTATAGAGCTTCCAGAAGACAACATAGGAGACTATCTTCTGAAGGAGAGGGTAAGCAGAGATTTCTTAGGGTATGAGAAGCAAGAACCATAAAAAGAAAGAAGTGATAAATAAAACGTCACCAAAATTCCTTGTCTGGGCAGGAAAAGACAGCATTATAAAAATGAATTAGCAGCCACATCCTAGGCTAAGATATTTATGAAAGAGACAGCCAACAAAGAATTTATATCTAAATCATATAAAGTACTCCTGTAAGCCAATAATCAGAAGAAATTTCAGAATGTTTCCTGGGCAAAAGATGGGGATGGACACATCACAAAGGAAGATATATGAATGGCTAATAAGCACCCCAAAAAAATCACTAGCATCAGAAGAATGTAATTGGATGTAACTGAAATCATATTGAGATCCATGCTGTTATGGTTTATGTCTAGATATCCCCCAAAGCCTCATGTACTCATAGGTGTGGCTTTTGGGAGGTGACTGGAGAATGAGTGTTTGATACTCATCACTGGATTAGTCCACTGATGGATTTATAGCTGGGAGTGATGTTGGGAGGTGAAGCCTAGTAGGAAGAAGTGGGTCACTGGCCATGCTCTGGAAGGGTATATATGTATATATCCCTCCTCCTCCCTTGATCCCTATCTGCTTCCTGCTACCATGCCATGAACTGTTTATCCTCTGCTGTGCCCCTCTGCCATGCCACCTTGCCTTGGAACCAGCTGACCATCAACTGAAACCTCTACAAACTCTGAGCCAAAACAAATCTCCCCTCCTTTAACTTTATTTTGTCCCAGCAACAAGAAAGTAACTAAGACATATACAGCCAGGGATTTAGCTCAGAGGCACCGTGGCTGACCCCCAACTGCAAGATCTTGAATTCCATTCCCTGTACCAAAAAAAAAAAAAAGAAGAAGAAGACATATACATACCCTTCAGAATAGCCAAAATTAAAAAGAGTGACAGTACTAAATGTTCATAAAAAGCAACTAGAAAACCTCCTAAACTGTTAGTGGAAATGGTACACTCCCTTCAGGGCGAAAAAGTGTGGGAGGTTTTTTTGAAAGAAAGAAAACATAGTACCCACAATTCTCTCTTAGGCATTTAACCACAAGAAATAAAAACACACATCTCCAAAGAGATTTGTACAGAATATTCACAGCAAGTTTATTCATAATAGCTAAAAACTGGAAATGCACCAGATGTCCATGAATGAATGGATAAACAAACTACAGCACATTCAAACAATGAAATACTACTCATCAAGAAAGGAGGAAAAAACTAGATACTTGCAATAACATGGATGAATCTCCAAAACATTTGAAGTGAAAGACGCCTTCCCCTCAAGTTTGTATTATATGAATTCATTTATGTGAAGTTCACGAACAGGCAAAAATAAACTACGGTGAAAACAATCAAAATGGTCACTGCCCAAGGGGAGAAGAGTATCATCGGGGAAGAGGCAAGAGGAACCTATTGGGGTGGCTGAAGTGCTCCAAGTTTTAACAGGAGCTTGGGTTACATGAGTGGACCGACACATGATGAGTGGTCAAAAAGTCATCAGGTGGCAGGTGTAAGATTGTGTATTCAATGCACAGAAAGTTTGCCATAAAATGTAAATAAGTGTTTCATAATGTGCTTGCTGAAATACTTAGGGGTGACATGTACTGTTATCTCCCATAAACCATGACATGTATCAAAAACTAAAATGGGTCAATGAATCGATACATGGGCAGCTACATGATAAAACAAATAGATGAAAATGTTAAAGATACATGGCACTGTATGATTCACTTAACCTTTCTTTTTTGTTTGAAAATTTTCAATACAATATTGGGAGAAAACAGCAACAACAACAAAAAGCAATCATGGGACACAGCCAAAGCAGAATTTGCAGGAAATTTTAGAGTTCACAGTCAACACAAAACAAGGAAGATTAACAATAAATGAACTAAGAGTTTGTGCTAAAAGCTGCTAGCGGCCTGCCTAGATCCATTCTTCCCTTCTTCCTAAACCACACCCCCCAGCGTTCTCACAGGCAAGGAAGTGTGGATAAGAGATCAGCCCTCCCGCCCCCTTTGCAGACAGCTGTCCAGTAGGGGTAGGAAGAAGTGGCGGGATGGGACTTCCAGGAAAGCTCACTGCAGGCAGAGAACCAGAAGCCTTTTCCACAGCCACTTCCTGCTTGGAATCCCAAGTCATATCACCACTCTACTTAACCATTCTCCTCACTCTGATCCAGCTGTTTCCCTACAGTCCTCGAGCCCAGGGCCCACCCACCAAGTTCTAGGGGCAGTAAATGATGGCCAAAAAAAATTTTAAATGCCTTTGAAAGATCTAGGTGGTAGAAGTGCTTAAACCTCTGCTTAGAAGACAGCAAACAAATGATGTGACCTTCCAGAGTAGAAAGCTGTTGGCTCTCCTTTCGAAGCAAACTTGAATTCCAGCAGCAGGGCCAGCCCCCTGGCCAGTGACCTGGGGAAAGGTGGCTCTTGGGAAAGACAAGAGCATCCACCCAAATCACAAGGTTTACCGCCTCACTTAGAAGCGATAACCAAGCAGACACCTTGAGCCATGGGTTCGCATAAATTATGTTGGGGAGGGCCTTTCAATTCCCACTGGAAATACACAAAACAGCCTCCGCTCTGTAAATCTTCCTTTTCAGTTCTAAGGAGATAAGTTGGACCTATTAACCTTCCATAGTATTTCCAACTTCATCCTGTCAGTTCACGAGATGAGAGAGCAGTGACCGCTTTCTGGCACCGTGCATGTAAATCGCTTCCTCAAAGGAAATTACTTCTCTGGCCTGAATGTTATTAATCTAAATTCCCCGTTAGTCAAATTGTTGCCCATAATAAATATGGAACAGGTTGTAACATTCGAGAGCGGCACACTTTGAGGGTGCCACATCCACTCGTCACCCCCTCCCATGGCACTGTCCCTCTCGGAAGAGGCTGGTCCCAGACAGCTCCCTCCTGCATCAGATCCCTGCTGGTGGGAGGCAGGAGGTGGCACACTGGAGTGCTGGTACCAGCTCAGCTCTGGTTGGTCCAAACACCTGCACCCTATTCTGTCCCCTGCAACCAGGTACTCCCAGTGGAACCGTCTAGTGGCCTTTTCCTGGAACCTTTTGAAGAAAATTCCCAGGGCTGAATCATCCAAATGAGAGTGGCTTGGTCTAGGCATCGTCAGCCCAGTGCTCCAGAGACAGGGTCCCTTGACTCTTCTGGCAGCCATTGAGTCTCCACTGGCTGATCCTGGGGCTCTGGGAGAATGCGGTGCAGCACAGAGTCTTTACAAGTCATGCTATTTTCAGAACCAGGGGAGTGGAGATGTGGTTTGCTAATCTGAATGTGGCCCAACGCTACCTGTTAGATGGGGGCCTGGGAGCATTTGTCACATGAAGATGTTCATTTCTGACACGGCAGCCTGAAGGATGGAGAAAACTGCCTGCCACAATGCAGGGGGTGGCAGAACGCAAAAAAGCTTTTTTCTGTTTCTACTGAGTTCTTTCCAGGGTAATTACAAGAAGTTTAGAATCCATTCGGGGCCTTGTAGTTCATTAAATGCATTTCCATCTGTGTATCCACCACCTAAGAAGTATCGCTTTGTACAATCCTTGGGTTTTTATTGTGTATAAGTCAGATTGTTAATTTGCAGCATGCAGCACTGAAAGGATCATTTCAATAGCGCCTGATTATGCAAAATGAAACTGGGTTTTCATTAGGTCTGCCTCCTGCGCTCCTTAACACTTGACGAGGTGCCAGCGTGCAGGAGAGCCCTTCGCAGCAGAAAGAGTCCCAGAGCATCCGGGCCTCTCCTAGCAGGACCACCCACTGCAGCCCAACCACTTCCCCAGGCCCTGCCCAGGGACCATCCCCTCCCATCCCCCCAGAGCCCACCACCACAGGAGCACCTGACAGGAAATGGGAACTTGGGAGGGTGAGCCTCTAGATTCCAAGCATGTCCCGGGTCTATGGATTTTATTTAAGGGCTAATGTTCCCGAGGGGAGGGGAAGCAGATCAGCTCCTGCTGCTGGGATAGTCCTGGGTCAGACTGAGTCGCCAAGGCCTTGTGGGCTACAGGAAAGCAGTAGTGACAGAAGTCAGCTCTGGCTGCTCCTGATGCTCACCCAGGGCCCACAGGGCTGAGGTGGGCACCTCGTGGCACTGGCTGGTAGAGGAGGAGAGGAAGGAGAGATGGGAAGAGGGAAGCAAACTCAAGGCAGCCTTTCCATGCCAACCTACAGTGCAGGACGTGGTCCAGTGCATGCCCACTGTATCCTGCCGCAGTGAGGGTCTGCAGGCCACAGAGCACAGGAAGGAAGATTGGGGCCTCCCGTGGCACCCTACTTGGCCACAGCTTGTTCTGGTCAGGCCCACATTCTTCCAGCCCATTCACCTGAGGGCCAGGTCACCTGCCACAGAGCCTTTGGTCCTCAACCTGGGTTGGATATTAGCATCATTGAGAGAGTTTTTAAACAACACCAATGCCCCGGCCCCACCCCAGACCATGTGACATAAAGTCTCTCCCATTTGGAGGTTTTCAAAGTTCCCCAGAGGATGATTAGGTGCAGAAAGGTCTGAGAATCCCTGAGCTAGAGCATTCTACAAAGTTCCAAAATGTGACCCCTCTCAGTCAGGGACCCACAAATGCGCACTGGAGAACCTGGTCTGCGAGATCCAACAAGCGACACAATGTGTGCCCCCGAGCCAGCTTATAAACTAATGGCCTTGAGTCACCGAGGGCTTGTGTTCCCAAAAGAAAGCACCAGAGTGTTTCAGCCCCACTGCTGCGAAGACTGGGAGGTTTTCTCCCTACACGAACCCACACCTCCAGGCTCCTCACCCCTTGTGGCCAGGTATGACAACCACCAGGGACCACCTTCCTGGGGCCCAGAGCTTGCAGACTCTTCCAGAATGCCTCCTCTGACCAGTGAGTGACCAGCAGATGGCATTTCTCCCCATGTCCCAGCACTCTCCACCCCCGGTTTGTGTACACGCACTGCCAATTGTGGACAAGTCACCTAAGAACCCTGTCCCTTCCTCCTCCTGTCTTAGTCACATTCTTCATTGCTTGGACAACATACCCAGTGCCCACAACCTAAAGAAGGAGAGGTTTATTTTGGTTCACGTCTCAGTGTATAGACATCCAGCTCTGGGCATGACAGTCCAGCAGAGGGGCCTGGGGAAGAGAGCTGCTCACAGCATGGCGGACAGGAAGCAGGGAGCCAAGGAAGGAGCTGGGTATATGCTTCCGGGACATGCTCACAATGACCAGCCTCTTCTGGCCAGACCCCACCTGCTAACAGCAAGTCAGCTATAACCCCCAAAGGTGGTGCCTAGGATCACATGTGGCTTTGCAGAACATCTAGATCTGAACCACAACAGCTCTCCTTAGAGGGCAGGCGGCACAGGGTCTAACGCTGCCCTCTCCCACGACACAGCTCTGCATGGGGGCAGCCAGCTCACCTGAATCCCAACCAAAGGGCCACATCCCTTTCTCTGTTCAGCGAGTCCTCCCTAAGGCCCCCTCTGTCACATTCTGGGCTGTGTCCCCTGATTTATCTCTTGCTGAGAGGCCTTGTCTTCTATCAAAGGACCATCTTCATGACAGAAGGGCACCGTGCCCCGCAGGCAACCCAAATTCCTGAGCAGGAGTCTTTCGGAAGAGGACACCCTGTGGGCAGAGGGTGTGGAGCTGTGACTCCACCTGCAGGTGCCAACCCAGGAAATGCAGAAGCTGCAGGCAGCAGCCAGGAGCCCGGCAGCCAGGAGCCATCTCCTAACTCTGTGTGGCCTGTGTTTCTAGAAGGTTCCCTGTTCCCAAAGGCAACGGCCCAGGAAGATTTAATCCTGCCATAGTCAGAGGTTAAAAGACGAAGCTCCTGTCCACAGACAGAGGTGCAGAGAGCATCCGGAGCATAATAAATCCGCGCGTGCAGAAGGCCTCTCTCCTCATTTGTTAGTCAGCGATGTGTGAAAATGTTAATGAAGGGAGTTATAATCTATGAGAATTCCACTATTAAAATGTAGCTCACGTCTGGAGGCTTCTGCTTACACACAGCCCACTGTACATCAATCCTTCCCGAGTGCTGCTAATAATAGACGTAATTGCCTAACTCCGTCTAGCCACCTTCACCCTGGCAATTCCGAGATTTGCTACAACTGTTATTGTAGAAATTATTTTCATGCTATTAACTTTGAGTTTTATTATGTGTGTTCTTAAAAGAAAATAAATGCAGAGTGATTGTGAGTGTATATCGGGTCCCCGATGAAAGTATTTTTAAAAATATAACGCAATGACAAAAACCACTGAAGTAGGGTGATATAATGGTTCCTTCCCTTATTGAAACCTAAATTAGATTCTGCATTGTACAAGTGCATAAAGGGGTTTCTTTCTTCTCATGGAGAGAATTTCTATTTGGAAAATGGCAGCACATTGCCAGCTGAGAAACCAGATTCCGGAAAAGCGGGGCAGAGTGTGAGTCCTCCCACTTCCCTGAGGGCATGCGACAGACCCCAGGAGCATCACTCTTGGGCGAACCCAGAAAGCCCTTCACAAGGGGCTGCAGCAGCCCCCTCTGTAGGTCGGCCCTCTCCTCTGTGCTCAAGCTCCCAATGGGCGGGTTTCTGGGTGCGCAGTTTAGGGAAGAGTATCTCATGTGGATTGAGGAGCAGGACAAGCCATTCGGCCAGAAGCCAATGATGCAGAAGTGCAGAGAGGTAAAGGATGGGAGACTCTGGATGGCCTTCCGGCTCTGCCCAGGTTCTGCCTGGACCCATCTCCCTGTGGGATAGTCCTGTGGGCTTAGAATAAACTCCCTTCTTTTCCAACCTCCAGCTTGAGGGCTTTCTTTCTATAACTTGTGGCCAAGAGTCAGAATACAGCTGCCTAACACAGGGCGAGCCTGGGACATTTTAACATATCTAGCCTAATTTCTATAGAATGCTCCAAAAATTCAGTATTCACTGTGGTCTCACCATCCATCTATGCATCCTCCCACCCACTCAATCCATTCCCCTACTCACTTATCTATCCATCCACCCACCCACTAATCCATCTGCCAACCCACCCACCCATCCATCCATCCACCCACTTACCCACCAACTCATCCATCTACCCATCCATTCATCCATTCATCTATATCTATCCATCCACCTATTCATCTGATAGATTTATTTACTGAGTAGCCACCATGTGCCAGGCAGGCACTGGGCTATACCAGTGGACAAATTAGTTATGGAACCTACTTTCATAAGGCTTTGTGGAGAAGATAAATAGAGAATAAAATAAAATAAAACGTTTTCTTTTAAATGCCTGAAAACAAGCGAAGTAAAGGAAAGGCTACAGTATGGTGACAGATTAAGACAGAAATGCCTGGTAGGTTTTAGGGTTAAAATTTAAGCTGAGACTTAGAAAGACAGACAAAGAAGGGGAGGAAGGAAAGTGGATACCACAGCCCTGAAGCCAGAAGAGTAGCAGGGCCTTTGGAACAGAAAGGTGCCAGTACAGCTGGGAAGGGTGAACAGAAGCCGAGAGGGTTACTCAGGTCTTACAGTCTGGTCCTAGGCATTTCCTAAGAATATGGCATCAAGATAGGAATGGATGCCAGGAATGCAGATCCCCCAGACTCCCAACCCAGCCCTATATGCTCTTGAATTTTTTCTGGAATTCAACTTTGGACAACCTACTTGTGGGGAAAATAACACGGACAGCAATTAAGACCTGTTAGTGTTAAGATCTAAAATGGCCCCCCAAAGCCTCATGTGTTTGAAGGTAATTGGGCCATGGATGAATCCACTGATGAGTGCAGAAGCTGAATGTGCTGCTGGGGGTGGGGCCTGGTTGGAGGTGGGTCACTAGGGTGTGACCTGGGAGTCTATATTCCTCTCTCTCTCTCTCTCTTTTTCCGGTACCACAGATTGAACTCAGGACCTTGTGTTTGCCAGGCAAGCACGATGCTGCTGCGCTACAACTCCCGCACATAAAGGAGTCCATATTCTCATCCTGGCTCCTCCCTCCTCTTGTAGCTCTCTGGCTGCCATGGGGTGACCAGTTTTGCTCCTCCAGCCTGTTTTTGTCTGGGAGTCAGCCCACCGTGGACTGAACCCACCAGAAACTGTAAGCCAAATAAATTTCTCCTTAAAATTATGGGTATTGGGTATTTTGTCTCAGCAACGGGAAAGTAACTAAAATAAGACCCACAACCCCACACATTTCATAAGCCCTAGTGGCATTGGTGGTACAGTGGTGAGCATAGGTGCCTTCCATAAGCCAACTCCAAGCAGAGTTTAGGGGGACAAGCCCTTGAGGAGGTTTGCATGAGCAGCCTCAGAGGCTGGATCCAAGAAGGCGGTGTTAAGATGCTCTGTTAACACGACAGAGATGCCTGGCTCCCCAACCCA
This sequence comes from Heterocephalus glaber, assembly GCF_000247695.1. Next base: position 4,630,697 of record NW_004624818.1, read on the forward strand.
CAGGACCCCAAAGTCATGGAGTCCAATAATTCCACCTCCACCCCACCCTCCCGCCTCATGGCAGAATGACAGAACCCACACACCAGGACCGACAGTCCCGCCATGCCCTCCCAGCCCCTGGGAGTCTGGGCGACTGAGCCAGGGGCCCCTCTGCTCCCCTCCTCTCCCCAACCCTCCCAAGTCCAGCCCATGCACCCAGGGCCGTTGTGCAGCCTGCCAGGTGGGGACTCCGGCAGCGCGAAGGGAAAGGCAACCTGGAGACAGCCAAAGAGCCCAGAACCACTCTCTGCCACCACCTTGGGGATGGAGAACCAGGACCCGGGGCCATGCTAGCTACAGCTCTGAGGAAGCATCCCAGATCACGATAGAATGGAAAGCAGCAGGAAACAGTGGTTCCAAAGGCATTGCCACCCACCCATGGAGAAGTCAGCCAAGACCCCACTCTGCCCCTCCTGCTTTCCACATGTGTGCCCACAGACAAGAGGCCCCACTTTCCGAGCGATTTCCCAATTGCCCGTGGCCAGCATGGGAGAGGGAAATATTGCTTCCTAGCAGCAGCCTTGGGAGCTGTCCATGACCTTCAGCCCAAAGCTCTGCTTCTGGGTGGAGCCCAGGGGACTCCAGACACTGAGCACCCACACACCCACCAGAAAATGTTCTGGAGGAGGCTTTGCAGGTTACAGTATGACTGGGTGGAGAAGCAGCGGGTGCTGTAGGGAGAAAAGTACCAAGCTAAAAGTCATGAAGCCCTGGCATCCAACACTGGGTAACCATCAAACTGTTAGTGTTTTCAACATGGAAATGTGTTTATTATGTAATGCAATAAAAATATATTAGCCATTAAGTGCATTAAGTCCAAATCCACATATTATTCATTAATATAATGAAAAAGTAGGGTACAGAATTATACAAAGTAACAACTCAGCTATGTAAAAATACATAGATAAAAGTCTAGAAATTGGTAAAATGTAAGAATTACAATCTTCTCCATCTTTTGAACTTTTCAACTTTCATTATGTATTTCTACCAGATATAGGTACATCCTTTCTTGGAAATACTGAAATCCAAAAAGCTTATGGAAGCCAAAGGTTTCTTTTCTTAAATTTGACACCTTTTAATGGCAAAACTTAATCTGAATGGACACGATTTACAGTCCTTATTTGTCGAACTTAATGTGCCATTCACCTGTCTCACTGTAGAAATGTCACCATGTTTGCTTGCAGGATGCTGTTCCAAAAGTCACTGAGCTGCCCCAGCAGCATATGCGCTCTCTGCAACCCAGAGGCTTCCTTATAAGGGAACCAACACCCAGGGACAGCAAGAGAGGTCCCGGCTCTAGGCTGCCTTGTGCACACAAGGACTTGCGGTGCAACCTGCGCGCCCCTGACCTTCAGAGCTGCACCAGGAAGGATAGAGAGCCCTAGTCTCTCCTGCGTCTGTTGCTCTGTGTGCTGTGCAATGCAATGCAGAGTCCCTAAAGGGGCCCATCTCTTCCCCTGCACACTCCCAGTTAGCCTCCGTGAAGCATCCTTGTCTGGGCAGAGGGCAGCCCCAGGCCCTGGAAGAAGCGAGAGGATCCTGGACGCCAGTGGCAGTAGAAAGGTCACTGCCCATGGGGAAGGCGCGCCAGCCTTGACCTTGCCCACTGCCACCCCAGCTTGTGGGCCCAGATGGATGGTCCCCCCAGCACTACTGAAGGGGCCTCGAAGCTTCCCCAGACAGTGCTGCTGCCAGTAACAAGAGAAAGAGTGCTGGCAGAGCGTACTGAACGGCCTCTCCAAAGGGCTTCTCCAACACCACCTCTCCTGAAAGCAAGCTGAGGGATGAAGCGCCCTGGGTGGGTCCGTAAGGCCCTGAGTGGCAGAGGGATGGGTGGGTAGAGAGGGCTCTTCTGAGCCCCACAGTGGGAAGCTCTGGGACACAGCCTTGTTCATGGCTCTTAGAGAACCGAGCTGAGGGACCAAGGTGCAGAGCCAGGAGAGCAGGGAGAGGGACAGAGTGTCCTGCCTGCCACATCAGGGTCCTCTCCCAGCTACACCATCACTGCTGCGGCTTTGTGATTTTTAATTTTCTTCTAATTTGGGGATTGAAGCAGTGCTCTAAGAACCCCTCTAAGTGTTTTAGGGAGATGGTAATGGTCCTACACTAAAATAATTCAACCAACACTATAATTTTAGTGCCACCATCAAAATGAAATAATGGCTGTTTACTATGTTACACCTTTCAAATGACCTTCATTTGAATACAAATTGTGGCTTGAAATTCTAAAAGCTGCTCGGTTCCAGAAGGCTGCAAAACACAGGCGCTCGGAGAGGGCTGCTCTTCCCAGAACTCCTCCCCATAACCGCATGGTTTCAATGCATCTCCTTCTCCAGAGCTGCTGGAGAAAGACCCATTTAGTGCCTTCATGCAGAACTGCATGACCCTGACTGGCAAATAGAACCAGGAGTACCTGACGCAGGCAAGGGGGGCATGGCTGGTGAAGCGGCCTGTGCCAGAGAGACTTCCTCAGGGGACAAGGGGACAGGCTGCCCTCCATGACAGCTCCACAGTGCCACTGCTGTCTTGCTTCTGTTCAGAGAATCCCATCTTGCTTCCTGCTCTCCTTGCCACGCTGCCCCCTCCTTCCTCCTCCTGGACCCTGCAACCTGCAGGGCTCCTGACCTCAGCCTGCATGTCCTGTGTCCACTAGGAGGCTGCCCGAGCAGTGCCCACTGCTGCTTCTGCATTTACTGTGGGGGTGGATGGGGAGGTCTGGGGGTGGGTGGGGTCCCCTTTATGACTGTCCCATCTAGGACACCAGGCTGGGAGAGCATCTATCATCCTTGTACCCCCAAATGCCCAGCCCCTCATGACTATCTGCTGGGGCTCATTTCATCTCCAGAAGCTTCCTAGACTCGCCAGCAGCAGAGCAGGCCTTTCCTGTCTGAACCATGCTGTGATTATTGCTGACTTCTATACACACAAATGAAAACTGTGTAAGGGCCCCGGGGCCGGCAGAATCTATAAACGTGACTGAGAGCAGGCGCCTAATCTCTGTAAGCCTTAGTCTCCACATCTGTAAAGTAGTTCTCATGACACGACCTACCTGGGAGGCTGTCACAAAGAGCAAATGACATGATACATTTTACAAAGCTTAGCCGGGTGCTTGTCACCAGTGTGAACCATCGGCAACCCACCGGTACAAACAGAATGCACTGACTTCCTGTCACCATGCATGTGGGCTACCACTGCCTGCTCCACCCACACCACCTCCTCCTCCACCAGTGCCCCTGCCCTGCCGCATGCCTGGCTTGGGTCTGGAACATCCTCTTTCCTCTCTGCCTGGGCTCGCCCCATCCATCCTCAGGGACAAGCAGTTCCTGCATCCCACAAAGCCTGGTGCCACCTGGCCTGTGCTCCTCTCCTTCCGGTGGCCAGCAACCTTTGCAGCTGTCCTAGGTCTCCCACCTGGCCCAAGGCCTGGCTTGGCATGGATCCACTCTCTCAAAGGCAACTTTCTCAATGCAGGTGCCCTGGCCCCACCCTCGCTCCAGAGCCAAGAGTCAAGTGACCTCTGTCCCTGCCAAACCCTCAAGAGACCAGGAGCAAGTAGAGACTCCTCTCTCCCCTCCTCACCCCCGACCCCAGGATCTCAGACCAGGGAAGCCAGGTCTCCTCGCTTCTCCCTCAAGCACATCCCAGGGTCCCTGAGGCTGGGTCCTCACCACCTCTGCATTTGTGCTTCTCTTTCTGCGCCTGCTCCTGACCCTCGTGGCCTCCCCCCAAGAAGCCCAAGAAGATGACCCGGGCCCTCCACCTCCGAATGCCCCTCTTCCTCGAACCCCCATTCAATTAGGTGGACCCCCCGTTCCAGCTTCACTTTAGGCTCCTGATGCTTGACTTGGCATGCATTCCTGGGCTCCGGGCTGTGTTCCCAGCACACGTGCCTGGTGGTAGACACAGAGAAGAGAAACTGACACAGGCCAAGGCATCGATGAGCCTGAAGTCACCACGTTCAGTGAAAGAAGCAGGCACACAAGGCCCCTCATGTGACCGCACTGCCAGGAAACATCCAGATGGGGACACCCACAGAGACAGAAAGCAGATGAGGGCTTGCAGGGGCTGGGGTGTAAAGCACAGGAGCAGTGGGGTGAAGAGCAGCGATGGCTAAAGAGGGTGGGTTTTCTTCTGAGGTCAAAGAAAATGTTCTAGAATTGATTGTAGCAGCGGTGTACACCTCGGAACATACTGAAGACCACTGAATTACATGCTTTAAGAGGATGAACTGTGCCACATGTAAATGATGTCTCAGTAAAGCTGTTAATACGTCCAACGAGAAGAGGCTCCCCCCGCTCCTCTCCTGCCACACTCCACACGCCCCCAGCCTGAGCTGCTGCCTTTCCATCCAATCTACCCAAGAATAACCGGCCTTCAGGGCTCAGCTCCCCAGTTTCCCGTAGCATTCATTCACTCATTCATTCATCTTTACATTCAACAAACAATGGCTTTACAGCCACTGGGGATTCAAGAGCAAAGACCACAGTCCCCACTCTGAAGGAGCCCGCAGCCTGAGCATAACAACAAATAACAAGCCAAGGACAATCCCAGTGCACAGGAGCTACCATACTGGTTCTTAAGTCTTCACTGAACCTTCGGGGTTCACTCTTGTACCTCTTTTATTTTGGTACCTGGGATCGAACTCAGGACCTTGTGCTTTCGAGGCAGGCGGCGGAACCACTGAGCTACATCCCCGGCCCTCTTGTACCTCTTGGAAGGACCTTGGGCCTCTCTCCTTTCTCACCATCCGTGGTGGATGGAGAGAGCGTGGATCAGGCTTCCTGCTGCACTCCTGCCTGGGACCACTGTGACCCCTGGGAACCAGAGGCGACCCTGCCTTCGCAAGAACCTGGGCCTGCAGGGTGACATCGTGAGAATGCGCACTGGCAGAAAAATCTGTCAAAAAATTAACTCATAGTTTGTGAACTCAGCCAAAATGAAAGAAAGGTATTTTCCCCTTCTCTTTGGAGGATGGCAGCCTTTTGTTTATTCCAATGAATTTGATCGATGTGTGCTTTTACTATCAGTATCAATCCCACAGGGGAGTTGGGAAGGCCAACCGATGATGGGAGGCCCTGGGAGAATCCCCACTGCAGAGGTCTCTGCACTTCCAAGGTGTCTACAGACTCCTGCGAAGGGGTGAGGACTAGGGCTTTGGTCAAAAAGAAGAGAAAGCCAGGGGTGGCAGCGTGCTCCCAGTACTTTGGGAGGCTGAGCCAGGACAGTCACCTATTTGAGTCCAGCTAGGGCAACTTAACATCTTAGCCAGTCCTTGCTTCAAAATAAAAAAACGTAAAAAGAGGTGGAGATGTAGCTCAGTGTGAAGGCCCTGGGTTCAATCCCCAGAACCATGTTATTCTTTCCTGGTCAAGGGAAGACACAGGCAGAGGTGGTGGCGGTGGGGCGGGCAGGGCTGAGCTTCGTCAGACCAGCTACACTGAGAAACAGAACCTCAGCAGGGGCGTGGGGCCTGTGAAGGCTGGGTGCCGAATACCGAAGCTTTTGTGACCTGACCAAGGCGTGCAGCGGCCCTGTTTGGCGAGGCGTGGAGCCACCACTGGGACACTGCTGACAGGCCTCTGCTGGCCACAGCAGCACTGGGCAGGGGACTCCCCAGAGAATCAGGAGCTGCCGCGGGTGGGGGCACACTGAGAGGCCCTGGGCCCTGGGTTCTGCATATCTGGGGGGGAGCCCCAAGAACTCCTGACGTCGGACCAACCTGTAGTGGTGGCAGATGGAGCCCTGAACGGAATTTAATTCAATGTAAACAAAGAAATGCAATCTTCCTGCACGCCCACTGTCTTGGCCCAACTCCAGCCTGACATTTAGGGGGATTCTCTGCGATGATTAACTCATATCCGCCTCACCGGCCAAGCACAATTCCTGGACTTGGACACAACGACACTTTTTTTTTTTCTTGAGATAATGACCAGAGAACTAGGTCGGAAAGAAAAGTATGGTCTCTGAAAAGTTTCTGTTTCTCAGGGGATGCCAGCCAAGGAAGAAAATGAGCTTTAAAAGGATCCCAGGAACCATTTCACAACACTGGGAAAGAGAGACATGGAGCAGCAGAGAGAATGTTTGAGAAATAAAAAGGCTGGGAACAGAAGAGAATGCCAGATGAGTGGGAAAGCCCTGCGCGAGTGCAAGACAAGTCACTTGGTGGCAATCCAGTGACCGATGACGTGGAGGACCTCGGAAGAGGAAGCCAGCACTGAGGACAGCCTGCGGCCGGGACCTTCAGCCCATCCCAAGGACCGGTCCCCTTCAGTATCCTTTTCGGCTGCCAGGGCTGAGGTAGGTGTCTGAGAATCTCAGTGGAAGAACCTCTCCTACAAACAGGCTTTGGATGGCTATGAACCCATGGGAGAGTGACAGGATTTGCCAACAAGTGTGGCTTGGAGTCGGCCCCCATGCCTGCTGTAAATGAATCTGCAAAACATCAGTTTTCTTTGCCAAACTTAAGCCCTTGAGCCCCGTTCCAAAGTGGTGGGAAAGCCCAGCCTTGCTGCACGGACAGCCCTGCTCCAAGCCTCCCTTCAGGCAGCACCCCCACCCTCGGGGCCAGCTGGACACTGGCTGGTGTCCCAGGAAGCACTGGACAGGAGAAACCAGAGCCCGCACAAGCCTTGCCTCCCATCTCCGCTGGTCCTACTGACCCCCCACTCACAGGAAGCCCCTCACCTCAGGACAGAACCAACACAGTGACCATTCTCATCCATCCCTCGGCTTGTTTAAGAAAAATTGCTTGTCTACAGTCACAGGCCGCCATGCCGTGTGCCACCCCATTTAGAGTTTATTTTACATTAAATCTCCAAGCCAGAGACCCTCCCATTGGTCTGCATAAAGGATAGTTATTGGTCCAAGTGTTTTTAAAAATAGATGCAACTCCAGACCCCAAGAAACTGAAGGGATATTATGGGAATACACAACTGTATTGTTTTGTTACTATATGAAAAATTGGATTCTCCAGCACCAATTTTCCCCTCCTGCTTCTGGGCTCGTCCCTCTCCTGTTCCTCACCTGAGACGTCACCGCAGCTCCTGGCACTGGGAACATGATATATTACTAAGCAGAATGGCCCTCGCCAAGCCCCAGGGTCCCGGCTGCTCTGCACAACGTGCAGGGGGCCTGACAGCCCCAGCTTCTGTCCTCTGCAGACCAGGGAATTTATCATTCTAGGCCAAATTTCAAATGAGAACCCACAGCTTCAAGCTGGATTTAAAGATTGCATTTCACCACAGACTTCCCACAAAAGCTAATCCTAGCAGGGGAAGGTCTTTTGAGCACGGAGATTCAGAGACACCTAAGTGCCTTCTGGCCAGATGATGTGACCCTGACAGCTCTGGCCACATCTATGCGCATGCGCACACACACACACACACTGCTGGCCACTGTGGGAGGAAGGGGAAGTGACCCCTTCACCCACTCTTGTGGCCACAGGAACAGCCATGGGACCAAAGTGCCCACAGTCCAGGTAAGCCGTGAGTGCGCTGTCACAGCGGCCCTGGAAAGGAGGTTTCCACTGGCAGATGAGGAAACCAAAGAGGTCCAGAAGCAAGTTCGATGCCAAGAACAAATTGGGATATGATCTGGTCATCCTGCTTCCAAGGATTTTCCAAGAGAATTGAACTCTGAGTCTCGGAGATATTATCCCGCCCATGGAGACAGCAGCACTGTTCATGATGGCCAAGATGTGGAAGTCTCCAGGTGACTGGGTAAAGAGAGTCATATATATGCACCTGGAATAGAATTCAGCCTTAGAGAGGAAGGAATCCTGCAACACGTGACAACATGGACAAACCTGGTGGACGTTTCAGTCAGTGAACAAGCCAGTCCCAGATGGACAGATACTGCATGGCTCCACTTCTAGGGGGAGCCTAAAATAGCCCAAAGTACACAATGGACTGGTGGCAGCCAGAGGCTGGGGGGGCGGGGGGGCTGCTAATCAATGTGTATAAAATTTCAATTGCACGAGATGAATTCGTTCTCGAGGCCTGCGGCACGACACTGTGCCAACAGCTAACAATACTGTACTGTACAGTTAAAATCGGTGAAGACCGCAGAGTGCACATGAAGTGTTCTTACCAAAACCACAACAAGAATAAAGCAAATGAGCCGCAGGCTGTGAGGTACACAGAGAATAGTCTGCCCCAACCCGCCCTAGCCCTGGAAGCATAGGTGGAATTCAGCTCTGGGCCCCTTAAATCATCATCTTCCTGACCAGCTATCTGCTCCCAAGGCAGCAGGGCTCCCTCCTCACTCTCACATTCTCCTTGGGATATAATAAGCTCCATGAGGGCAGGGATCATGCACTCCGATGCCCAAAAGAGCAGCTGGGCACACTGCAAGCAATCGCAGAAGCAGAGAGAATGGATGAAGTTTAATTGTAAACATTTGTTCACCAAAGTGCATACTACACATGACCCTCTCTCCAAATGCACAATAAGTAAAAATTCCAACACTCGTTGAACGTCAAATCAGCACCGATTTCCCCCAAGTTGTGAGGACACGTCTTCACCAAGTCCTTTTGTCTTATTAAGGACCAGTGGCCAGGACACATACGCAGGGCATCCTTCCCATTGCTCATGGCTCTTCCCTGAAGTGTGCACACGCTCACAATCCGGACACAGAAAGCGAGCTCCACCCCACGGAGTCACAGGACAGCAACCTCGTCCTCCACACAAGAAGCTGCAGCCTCAGCAAACCTTTCCCACCAGCATCTCCTTGCTGGAGGATATGGGCAGCAAGCAGACCTTTGGCCAAGTTCCTCTCCTGAGCTTTCGATCTCTACCTGTCACCCTTCTTGCTCCCAACAATGCCAAGCGACAGAGAGGCCCGTGGGAGCCATCCCTGCACGGCCCTGACATGCATCGCCAAGAACATCCACTCCTGCTCACGGCTGCCTGGCACACAAGGACTCCTCCCTCGGAGGAGCACCAGCACCTGCCCTTCGTCCCCTCTTTCTCTGCATCATCCTTTGTCTTCTTTCTTTTCTTTTCCTTCTTTGCAATTCTGGGGTTGAACCCAGCGGCTTTCCCATGCTTGCTGAGTGCTCTACCACTGTCCCACATCCCCAGATCCATCTGTTGCCTTTCTGTGAGGCAGCAGGGGAGCAGGGAGCCAGAGCAGGTGGCACCGGGAGCCAGGTCACACCTGGGTTAACAGTGCTGACACCATCGCAGAGACCCAGCGGCGGCCACAGACAAGTGCTGCTTCTCCGAGTCAAGCCCGGAATCCATCCCGATCACTTACCTAATAACCGTGGAGGATGGTCATGGCGGTTTTTATGCTGACCACAGATCCCATTTCCCGGCACCAGATCAGCTCCAATGCGAGGAACGCTTCTAATTCACTAAATGCTTCTTCATAAAGGGCCTGACTCTGGATCTGTTCTGTAGTTAGAGACCTGCCCAGAGGGTGTTTTTGCTGTAAAATGAGTAGGAAGATTGGGGGTGGTTTAAAAAAATAAAAATCCGTGCTGTGTTGATGTGCCTGCAAACTGTTTAAGAGATGAAAATTTCAGAACTTCTGTTTTCTACTTATTCTTTAATTCTTTTATTGGTACATCTTAGGTATACAATGCGTTTACATTTACCATTGGGTGCTTGTACCATCTACTTATTCTTAGTCCTCGTTAAAGTCACAGCAAAATGACACGGATACAATGGCATCGACTGCTATTTGATTACCTTTTCCTAAGCAGTGCCACAAAGAAGATATTTCAACACTCCGGCAAAAGAGGCACTCCTATCGATACTCCCTCTCCAGACACCTACAGTAGCGAGCATTGAGGGCGAGGCGCGGGGAGAGGAAGGGGCCACCGGGTGCCTTTCTCCAGGAGCCTCTGCACGTGCACTACTCGTGACTTTCAAAGACTTCTCGTCCCTGCTTTGTGCTCGCTGACGCTCCGAGGGCCACAGCCGTGCCAGCAGCTGGGTGACAGAGGGAGGCCACTCTGGAAAGCAAAGCAAAGGAACCAAGAGCCTTCCCTGCCAACGCCAATGCCAGCAAGTGAAGATGGAGTAGAGCAACAGAGTGGCCAGGCCTAGGACCAGAGACGAGACAGCAAGTAGCAACGGTCCCTGCAGCCACCCTCCAGGGCTCGGTGGGTCTCTTCTGCTCAGAGGCCACTATGACCAGAAGTCTCCAGAGTCACAGACACTTCAGGCCCCACCGGGGGCGCCAGGCCCTGTTCCCACTTCCTTTGCCAGGCCCCCAAATGTCCCAGCCTGGTGAGGATCCTCATCACCCTGTCACCATTGCTGGTCCCCACCCGTCCTCCTCAACTGCTGCATCTCACTCTTCTGCCTCTTCCCTTCCTGCCACCAGATTCGCTTCCTGGGTGCTGCTTGCACCGACACCGCGGGGCTGCTACTCCATGTTAAGGGAAAAAGGCAGGATATCTGGTCCCATGTATGGGGGATTACAGACACCCTAAATGCATGCGTGTAGGCCCCAAGCGGCACGGAAGATGCTCCAAGATGACCGAGAGTGGTAGAAACATGGAAACCATCTTTTCATGTCCCTACGTCTCTGGGAGATGGTTAAATATTTTTATAACAAAAACAAATAAATTCACAATTTAAAGTTATCTCACAGAGATGGAGAACACATCCGTGGGTGATGGGTTAGGAGCAGCAGGAGGGAGGGGCTGACTGCCATGCAGAGAGGAAGACGTCGGTGCCAGTGGGACAGTTCTGACCTCGAGTCTGGAGGTGGACACGAATCTGGCGGTGACACGAATCGGCACAGAGGTGCTCGCTCACATGCTCTGCATGAGCGTCAGGGTCCTGGGAAGGGCACGTGGGGCCTCTGTACTCTTTGCCACTTCCTGTAATTTTATAATGATTTCAAAGTAACAACTTTAACATCGGCCTAACTCTGGTGGGCGCCCACTGCTGAGGGAGGTGGAAGACAATAACCACACTCACCCTGCATCCTGAACTGCCTGGCAGCACGGCCCAGGCTACCCTGCCGAAGCAGCCGGCTTAGCCCTGACGCAATGCCACGGAGGCCACACCATGGTCCCATGTGTCCCCCGGCCACTGTCACCCTGCTGGATCCCCTCACCTCTGCCGGGAGCTCTCTAAAGCTAGACTGGCCTCTCTTACCTGCTTCCCAACTCGGCAAGGTGGAGCAGGCCCTTGGAGACAGACCCGGCTCCTCTGCAGCCCAGCTCACTGGGCCCCAGCTCCACTCGCTGCATTGGGCAGCTGCACAGACGGTGGCCCTGGTCGGCCGCACACTCCCGGGCATGTTCCTCCCTGCCTTCCGCCCCCCCATCACCCCACACTTCCCCTCTCTATCTGCCCGGTTCACCAAGGCTCCCCCTGTGGGTCCATAAGGGGTGAGCACTCCCTCAGGAGTCCTGTTGGCCCCCAGGACTGGACGGGAGCCCTGGACAGGTGCTCTATGGACCTCCTACCCCCTGGGCCCCCCATTCCCAAGTAGATCACACTTATTTCTCTGTCTGCCCACTGTCTGCACTGCCCAGCACCCCATCTGGCGCGCAGGGTCGAATGAGGAAGCTGTCATGGCTGCTGGAGGCTGTGCTCTTGGGCAGCACCTCCACACGGGGGCTGTCATCCCCCCTACTCAGTCCAGAGGAGGGAGCAGGCTGCCCCTCCTGGCTTCACTCCTGATCGTGCCCCAACCCACAGCACAGGGCAAACCAGGACACCCCGCACACCTCTCTGGAGGCCGAGAACACACCCAGGCACCGTGAAGAGTGGTTTCCTTGGCACAGGCGCAGGCAGTGGCTGCTCCTGAGGGTGCCATGTGGGCAGGGTGAGCTGCTGGATCCTCGGGTTCCTGGATCTGGGAGTAGGGGGAGTGGGCTTGGCAGCAAAGGGAGCAAGCTGCTGACTGCTTAGGGCTCCATTTGGCAATTTATCGATGTTCTTGGAGTTAATGCATTATTATTAGTTTGCATATTTATTATGTGCCCTCTAGTTATTAACGGTGATATAATGCCAACTGCGAAAACCAAGGGACCTCAGAAATATTTACATAGCAGCATAATTAAGACTAAGAGCTGAGTCACCCAGGGATCTGAATGATTTTCTGGGAGAGAGAAAAATAGGGCATTCTGGCTCCATCCCTGCCTGGAGACCCTCCCTAGATTGGAGCTAGGGAGTAGCCCCCATGCCTCCCCTTTGGCAGCTGGGCCTTCCGGGGAGGACACTGTCTGGGAGATATATAATTCTCTCTCCAGCCCAAGTCTCGGCCCTGACTTTCAAAGCCGTGCCCCCCGAACACGGCCAGAGATGATGGGGAGCAGGACACACAACCCAGGGAGGCCACAGACACAGAGGCCAAGGCCCCTTGGAGAAAATTCTGGGACTGACAGCCTCGAAGCCCCTGCCAGGACCCCGGCTGGCTGCAGTCACTGAGCAAGCTGGCTGCCAGGCCAGGGGACAAAGCAGCAGCTGTCTTTCCGACAGGAAGCACAACTCTCCCGGCTTTCTCATATTCGCTGCCCAACACCTTCGGCTTCCCCTCAATCCTGAACTCCATTCTCCATCAGAAAACTCAGCTGGGTTCCAACAGGTTCAACCATGGTTTTTTATGAGTATCTTCTAAAATAAAAAAGGAAGTAAGTTTTCATCCTATTTGCGGGAAATCCATTGATAAATGAAATGGAACCTCACAGTGGAATATTATTCAGCCATAAAAAGGAACAAAGTTCTGACATCTGCTCCGACACAGAAGGAGCCAGAAACCATACGGAATGACAGAGCCAGTCACAAAGGACCACCGTGGTGTGACTCCACTCATATGGAATGTCCAGAGGAGCCAACTCTAGAAAGAGCTTAGTGGTCACTGAGGGCTGGAGAGGATGGGGGGCCGGTGGGGCCCTGAAGGTAAGGGGTTCCTCTCGGATTGAATGAAAATGTTCCACTGACAGTGCAATGGCTGCACGGTGCTGTGAACATATGAAAAGCCACTGGATTGTGCACTTAAAATGGGTGAATTGTACAGTATGTGAATTATACTGCAGTTTAAAACATTAAAACGTGCTGGGCCGGGATTCCTGTCACTTCCGCTCTGGACCCGCCTCTAGACGGCAAGGCAGCAGGCACCCAGCGGCGTCCAGCCGCAGAGCCCGCCCTCTGCACCCCAGGCCCCTCCCACAGCCCCCACTTGCTCCCGACTTAGGAACCCACTGCTTCACGGCCCAGAAAGACGCCAAGGCTGGAAATCTACATTCCAAAGGACACAACACGCAGTAGCTAATGCCAGACACGCAGCCTCGAGCGCGCAGTAAATGTCATCCTGTTTGGCTTCCGAAAGGGTCTCTGATATGCAGTAATGCTGCGCTCCAGCTCCAGCCGGCCTCCATCACGGGCGATATGCAAATGCAGCTTTTGTCACAACCGGCACTAACTCTAATAACTCCCAAAGTGAAAATGTTCCCATAAAAACCACCATAAAAAGTCCCTTAGTTTATTGCCAGCTAAGTTTTCTTTACTTGTTATCAGGACTTTCTCCTCACTGCTGATTAGCTAATGGGCAGCACGTCATTTCTTTTCCTTCGGAGAAAGCAGGGCCCGGTCACCAACCTGTCCCCCTCCATCTGGGGCCGCCTTGCTTCAGTTGCCACCGCTGCCCAGCCCCCTCCGAGCCTGAGGGGCTTATAAACCACGTTTACCTTCCCCAGCGGGCGGCAGAAATGCATTACCTTTGCTCTGCTGGTTGCACTCCACGGTCAAATGGGAATATAAAAATCAGGCTTATTTATAACAACCAAGTGCGGCTCCTCCTCAGGTTAGAGCTGGCTGCGTGCCACACACGCAAGCAAGCACACGCACACAGGCGTGTGAGCACATGGCCACACACATGCTCGCCTGTGTGCACACACCCATTCACAGCACACTGCCTTCTCCCGAGTGGCTTCCACACACTCCCTGTAAGAAAGGCCCGCCTCACGGTGCCTGGGTGGAGAAGCCCCTCTTCTGTGCCAGTGTCACCTCATGCCCAGGGAAGAGTGGACCCCCGCTCTGAATCTCATCCTTTGGCCTGAGACCCTGGGAGGACAGCTTCAGACCATCCCACACTGAACACGAGACCACTGCTTTCCTCAGCTCTCAGAAGGGGAGATGGAAGACAGGCCCCTGCCTGCAGCACACAGGCACAGAAGCCCCCAGGTCCTTCCAGAGAATTCCTGGGGACCTAAAACAGGTAAAATGCAATGACTGCTTCTTCCTCCAGAGCCCCGCGGAGAGGAGAATCGGCCACTCTTGCGCACCTCAAAGGGGCCAGAGCAAAGCGATGTCTGCCAGGGTGTCCTCCCGAAGGTACCAGGACCGAGGGACTCTGTCGCCTCCTGCGACCATTGCAGGGCAGAAGAGTGAGAAAACGCAGCCTCCTCGCTATGAAGGGCCCACCTGGACCTAGCCTGGCAGTGCCTCCTCTAACCTGAAGGGGAGGCAGGCACCACACTGCCCACCAAATTCCTCACCCAACCAACAAAAGTCTCAAGTGAAATGCGGAACTGTGATTTCCCCAGGCTCTGTGACGATCTCGATCTCCACGTCCCTGAAGATGGGGTGCCCCGGGCATTAGCAGGCTGCTCCCACCAGGTACCCAGGACACTGTTTATGCCGCTAGTCTTTGATTAACCTCCGGAGACCTGGAGGATAACTAGGAACCTTAGCTGGATAGGCCACCACCCCAGTAAACAGGGGATGCAACCCATGCGGACCAGGAAGGTTCCCCTTCCCAGAATGTGCTCAGGGGCCGGTCCCCACCTCCTCCTACGTTCCGCCTGCAGGGGGCCCTGCCTCCCGACAGGACTGCGGCCCAGGCTTGGGGAGCCCCTGCCCAGACACCGAATACAGGAGCCCCGCGGCCAGGTGGAGCCTACGCAGGCGCAGCCCCACCCCCACGGTCTCCTCCTGGCAGCCAACTCCTTTACGCCGGGTTTTAAAGGTCTTGCTCCCTGTCAGGAGAAGCGCCCTGCAGGAGACTTTGAGGCCTAGGCTCCTTTCAGAGCACTGAATCCGAGCACGCCACCCCTGAAGAGAAGGGCTTACAGGTCTACTAATCATGCCGGCTTTGGCGAGAAGGCCAGCCCAGGCTGGGCGCTTGGGGTGCAGGTGGGGAAGGAGGAGCCAAAGGGGTGGGGCCCACAGAGGACCGAGGAGAGGAAGGGCCAAACGGGAAGGGGGCGGAGCCATACGGAGGGCGGAGCCTTGAGGGAGGGGCCAGGCGGGAAGGGGCTGGACCCTACCCGGAAGGGAGGCGGCCCCAGGCGGGGAGGGGTGCCAGCAGTGGGGGACAGGCACCCACCCCTTGCCCCGGCACTCGCTTCCCGGAAGGGCCCGCCAACCTTGGCAGGATGGTGAGGCCGCCTCAGAGGAGGACTGGAGGAGGGCGGCCCCGCTGGCCAGACGGGAAACAGGGGCCTTGTCCGCCCCGCTCCCGTGAGCTGTGCCCGCCACGTGCCAGAGTGAAGCATACTTGTGCAGTGGGTAAACCGAGGCCTATGTGCGGAGGCCCGAAGGACAACCATGCTCTGCCCACCACCCGCACGGGGAGACACGAAGGCGCCCAGGATCCGGCCAGGGGCTGGGAGAAGCCAGCAGAGGGGGGCCTGGGATTTGACACGGAGGACAGAAGACGCCCACCCCGGAGGGCACGGCTGCCCCCTGCCCCTCCTGGACAGGGGGCGTCACTGCAGCCCACCAGGGACCCCCGCCTGATCCCGCCTTCTCCTGCCTTAGAGGCTGGGGCCTTTCAGGTGCAACCAGCTTCCACACACACCAAGACCGCGGTATTTATGTCCTTTGGAGGCTGAGAATGAATGAGCTTGGATCAATTCAATCAATCCCCTCAAAATGTTAAAAACCTAAGAAAGGTCACTGCCAGTGAATATTCCTTTCAGAGGCATCGCAGCCCTCTCTCCAACGGTCTCCAGAACTATGAGCTAAGGAGCCAGGAGGGAGAGCCCAGCCCTCGAACCTTCAGCCCACAGCGCAGAGCACAGGCAGGATGACCCCAGGCCGGGTAGACCTCAGGCTGCCCTGAGTCACTGCAGCATCATGCAGGTGACCGGCCACCAGGCCACGGTATGTGCATAGGAGACCTGAGGAGCACACTGAAGGCTCCTCCAGCTCGGCTCCGGGGCGGGCCTTCCAGAGTTCGCCCTCCAGGGCTCCAGTGTGGGCATCTGGGAGCTACTCTGCACCGCACAATAGAATCCTTTTTTGCTTAATTTAGCCAGAGTCAGTTTGGGCGGCTTACAACAAAGGGACCATAACTGCAGCGCAGCCTGAAGACTTTTTCCAAACCTCTCTAAATTCAGACAACTTAGGGAAAAAAGAACAGTGAAATGAGAACGAATTCCAGAGACTCCCCACGTGCAAAACAGTACCTACAATTGGAATGGGCTCATCTACCAAATCACTTGGAGCAGATGTTGCTACTCCAGTGGTCTCCGTGGGAGACCCCAGTTCTCCCTCTTACCAGCTGTAGGATATTGAAAAGTTACATAACCTCTCTGGGCCTCGATCTCCCCACCGCGAAATGGAGATGATGTGAGAACTAACTTATCTCATGGGGTCCTTACAAAACCCGAATAGGTCGTGGATGTAAAGGGCCCATGGCGAGACCACACTTCCCACGTGCTCTGTGACTGACAAACCCAGTCACACACCGGCCTGGCCCTCATGCGCGCATCATTTACTGGGCACCCATGGTGGGCACAGCGATGCCCCAGGCCTGGTGACACAAAGGCTCTGAGGACTCGGCCCTCAGAAGTCCCTGTCTGGCTGGAGAGACAGACTTGTAAACACATAAATCCTTTCGCGTGCAATGTGATTAGACTATTCTGGAGGTGGCCGCAGAGCGCTGTGGGAGCACAGGGGAGGCATGATTAATTTTGCTTCAAGGCTTGGGAGTCTTTGCAGAGGAGGTGACATTTGAGCTGGACTTTGAAAGACGACCTCTCCACGGAACTAAATCTGGACCCAGTGCCAAGAGAGTCAGCCTGGAAAATCAATCCTGCCACTGGAGGTGGGGCGGCCAGCCCAGACTACCTCCCAAACAACTCCCTGCCTCCAGGGAGGGAGCTCTGCCACTGCGGGTGCCCAGACTCTCCCTGGAGGCCTGGCCAGGTTCCCTGGGCACCTCAGCATCATCCTTCCACGGCCCACACCCAGCCTCACAGCCCTAGGCTCCTGGCAGACTCCCCTGGCTCTGCCCCTTGAATGCAACTTGCATTTTCTTCCTCTAAGAATAAGAAAATCATGATCACTTTTAAATTACATCCACCCTTTGCAGAATGCTTTAGAGATCTCAGGAGAGAAGAAGAGCAACAGTCACAGGCACAGCGTCATCCCAGCTCTGCTGCCAAGCAAGGTGACTTGGAGCTGGTGATTCAATTTCCTGTGCCTCGATTTCCTTACCTGTACAGTGGAGGAAGCAGTGCTATGGGGCTGGAGTGATTGACAGATGCAGTGTTTTTAGAGTAGGATCTGACAGTTAGTGGTACTCGCTGAGTGCTGGCACCTTCAGGGGTCCTTACCCCAAGACCCTCTGCTCTGGTCATCGGACCTGAACCCTTTGTGATTATTACAGGGCTCTGCAAGAGGACAGAGGTGCATGTGAATCCTAGCGCAGCCATGTGCTTACATGACTTCCAGCAAGCGACTTAACCTCTCCACGACAGTGAGGGCTGCGGAGACAGACACAAAGTAATGGTGCCACGTGACTAGCACCTGCCAGGCAAGATACACCCAGTAAGCAGCAGCTATTTTATCAACAACAGTGGCTTTCCTGGCCCCTGCCTTCTCTGTGCCTGTCTCCTGCACTGAGGCCTCCTCGCCACCTGGGGCGAATCTCTCTGGCACTGGCATCTCCACGCTGCTAGGTACCCAGAAATACTGACAATCTGATTCTCGTTTGTCTCTGGCCCGCTCTGAGCGGTGGCTTCATCCAGCCTGGGGCTGGAGAGATGAGCAGTGGCAACCAAGGCCTACTTCCCTGCAGACCCCACTGCAAGTCCCCATCCCCTGTGCCGTGGGAGGCCTGCTGGGAGCCTCGCCTGCCCCAGCCCCCCCACACACACACACACACTGGTCTCCCCCTTAGCGTTGTCTGAGCTGCTTGTTCAGGAGGACTCTGACCAGGTCCTCTGGAACACTCTGTGTACAAATCTGTGATTTCCCCTGGATATCTATGATTTTTTTCAACACAGACTGAGCCGTGGATGAACATGTTTTCAGGACTCTCTGCAGAATTGCTGGTGTTATTTTTGAATCATTGGCGGCAAGGACTCTGCCAAAATACTCAAGGTCAAGAGACCAGCATGGTTCTAGGCAATCTGTACCTCTTAAAACAGTGACAAATATGTTATTTAATTTTAATGAGCTTTTTTGCATCTCAAATCTAATTACAGCATTATCAAGTACTACTTTGAACTGCAGGTGGCTTCTCATTACGTGTGCGAAGCCTGCCACGAGCATTTTTCGTGAATACTAATAACTGCTTAATTTTACTATCCGCTTAAAAAAAATAAAAACTTTCAGCAACTTAGAAGGCTGGGCTTTATAAAGCATCTGTGGAGGGTGAGCCACACAGCAACGAAGCTTAATTAAAAAAATAAATACTGCAGGTGGCCACCCTGAAGGATGACAGCTCAGGAAGCTACGGAGGGGCGGTGGACTTGGGCTGGGAGACTCGCCCAGTGCACTTCTCGGAGGCTGTGTTTCGTGGCAGGCTTAATGCATCACATTCAAATTTCCCAATTTGCCTGCTGTTCAGAGAGAATGGTTCCGTCAACAGATTTTCTGGGTGACAAACTTCAGTAATAGGCCTGGAGCGAGAGGTCCCCGGGGACGCGCTCTGGAAGTCTGTCGTGTGGACAGGTCTGGGAGAAGCTGGCTGAGAGTCCAGCTGCCTCCCAGCTGGGCTGGGTGGGGGAGGAGGGAAGCAGCCGCGGCTGAGCCACCGCTGTGGGTGAAAGCGTGGTGGAAGTTGTTAAAACCCGCAGCCAGGACCCTCTCCAGCGGCTTGGCACAGTGTCTGGGGTTAGTGTGTGCTTCTTTATTTTGACAGTTGTGAAGGTTGAACTTTTTCTTTGGCTGGTCAGTTCCTGACTGGCACCTTCCCTGGGCAGAGGGTCTAGGGGAAAGTCGCTGTTACAGTTCAGATCTAAAACGCTCCCCTAAAGGCTCAGGTGTGTGGAAGGTGCTCAGATGGTGGGGTGCTATGGACGTCGGGGGACTCATCCACGGATGAGCTCAGAGGTCCATGTGCTGTTAGGAGGTGGGGCCTGGTGGAGCTGGGGCCCGGTGGAGGTGGTCACTGGGGGCGTGGTCTGGAGGTCTGTATTCCTGCCCCCAGCTCCTCCTTTCTCTCTCTGCTTCCTGGCTGCCCTGGGGCGAGCAGCTCTCCTCCCTCAGGCCCCTCTGCCCTGCTGTTTCCGCCTTGGAGTCAGCCAACCGAGGACTGAACCCTCTAAAAACCATGCGCCAAAATACACTGCTCCTCCTTTAAGGTGTGGGTGTGGGGTATTGCATCTGAGCAACAAGAGAGTGGCTGATTCAGTTGCCGCTTGTCATTTTCACTCAGGAAGATTCCTGCACAGTGTGTGACACATGGGACACATCTGCTCCGAGGTTTTGTCCCCACATGTGCATCCCCATCTCTGATCTGGAGCTTCTGGAAAACACAAGGGACACCAGAGGCTCTCCCCTGCATGGCTAGGCCAGCCAGGCTGCCCTTCCTTCTCCTCCTGACTCCCCCAGTGTTACAGTTTTGATCTTACATGCCCCTCAAAGGACCACATGTGAAAGGCTTGGTCACATAGCTTGTGGCACCGTTGGGAGTGGAGGATCCTCTAGGAGGCAGAGCCCAAAGGAAGGACGTTAGGTCACTAGGGGCATGGCCTGGGGGATTTGGGAGCCCCGCCCCTTCTGGTCTTTGTTTCTTGGTCACCATGAGGTGACTGGCTTCCTCCATCGCGCTCTCTGCCACGATGGTGCCACTCACCACAGCCCCAGAGCAGCAGGGCCAAGTGTCATGGACTGAAACCTCTGGAACTGTGAGCCAAGAGAAACCTTTCCCCCTTTAGGTTGATTGGTTTCAGATGTTTTGTCACAATGAGAGGAAGCTGACCTACACACCACAGACCAGCTCCGCTTCCTTCCTCAAGTCAAATCCTTGCCTGTGCCCTGCTCAGAGGGCACAAGGTCAAGCTGGCCCAAGATCTTGCTCTCCACCTGCCTGTGGTCAGCAGAAAACTGGCCCCCTAAAGATGTCCGGTCCTGATCCTCAGAATCTGTCCCATGGCACCATGACTGATGTGGTTGGAGTGTGGCCCCCTTGGCCCCCAGTGTAGCAATGCTGGGAGGCCATGGGACCTTTAAGAGGTGGAGCCTGGTGCGAGGTAACCAGGTCATGGGTGCTGCCTGGGGAGACACTGATTCTGCTCTCGGGAGAGCAAGATTTTATAAAAGAGCAAGTCTGACCCCGCCCTGCTCTTTGGCTTCCAGTCTCAGCACATGATCTCTCCCTCTTGCATATACTCGTCCCACAACATCACCGCCATTAGTGACACAGCCAGGGGGGGTCCCTCACCAGAGCCAGTGTCATGCTGCTTGGATTCCAGCCTCCAAACCTGTGAGTTAAATAAACCTCTTTTCTCTATAAAATATCCAACCTCAGGTGTTTTGTCCTAGCAGTGGACAAGTAACTAATAATATGTAGCAAAAGGGAATTAAGATTGTGGATGCAATTAAGGTAGGTGATCAGCTGATGTTGAGATGGAACGATTATTCAGGTGCAACCAATGGAATCCCATGAGTCCTTAAAAATGGACTAGAAAGACGGGACAGAAGAGAAGTCAAAGAAATAGGATGTGAGAGGGACTTGCTCTGCCTTTGGCATATTTGAAATTAGAGAAGGGGCCATGAGCCAAGGGATGCAGGTGGCTCTGGAGCTGGAAAGGCCAGGGAATGGTCTCTCCCCCAAATCCATAAAGGAACACAGTCCTGAAACACCTTGATTTTAGCCCAGTGAGATTCGTGTTAGCCTTCTGTAATAAATTCGTTGATTTAAGCCACTGAGTCTGGAAATTTGCATGGAAGTTTCCAGCAATAGAAAGGGAATAGGAAGCGGATGTGCAGCTGAGAGCTGGTCTGGAGGCCAATGGCAGGGCTCCTGTGACAGCATCACTGTCACATTAGCAGCCGCTTTCAGAGTAGGATGGAGTTAGACTGTTTTTAATGACCGGCCAGTGTCCACCCTTCTCCTGGGATTTGTGGCATAGAGCTTGCTCTCCAGACTTAGCAGGCTGAACCTAGCCTCCATCGTCCCCCAGTGAGTCTCGTGGTTTTACAAGTCCCAGGCCCTGCCTTGTGGATTCTGTCTCTTAGGATGCTGGTGGCATATGAGTGATAGCGCTGCCAGCCCCTCCAGGAGGACTCAGCTCACCTGGGCTCCACAGAGGCTACACTGGCCTGGCTGTTCCTGACTAAGAAATCCCACCTGGGCTTCTTGCTGGCCACGTGCCACCGGGCTTAGAGAGGGACCATACCTGAAGGCAGAGGGCGTTGTCCCCTGGGTCAGCATGTCACAGGGTTGCACTGCTCCTCTGGCCTGACAGACAGGGCAAGTTAATGGGCCAACACTGAGGCCTTTGTTTTTATAAGAGAACAAGTGGTTTATGACAAAGAACAAAGTTTTCTTCTTTATGAGGCCATCCTTGGTGCACCCTCCCTGAGCCCATTAAGCCTAGTTATCTCCTACACAACATAGCCACACAGGTACCGCTGCCACCGACAAGTTCATGGAAGAGAATTTATAGCCTAATTGTGCAGCTGTTGCCTTCTGAGTCAGTTTTAAGAGACTGTTACACAAGCAGTGTCATAATTTAGTCATGTTTTCATCTCACAACTATACTGTAATTACTGTTGTTAACAATGAATGGTAAACAAGAGAGTGAAGAGGACCAGGCAGAGAGTGCTAACAAACCATGGAGCAAGCGGGCAGATGACACGGAACCCTGCAGAGCTCTCCCGAAGCCCAACAGACCCGCCAGCCTCCGAGGCTGGCCGTGAACTTCAGCACATAGTATGCACTTGAGTATCCACCAGGTGGAGGTAAAAAGTCAAGCACTGAGCCCCAAATTCCTACTAGGGACCCAGGGCTGCTGCCTTCCTTCTACTTCCACCAAGGTCCAGGAGAGGACAGAATCCAGGTGGATCAGGACTCGGGGAGCAAAGCACTGAGCAGCGCACCCGAGCAGTGCACCCGAGCAGAGTAGACACTCAGTGCATGTCTGTGTGGTGTGCAGGACAAGCTCCGACTCCCAGGCAAGGCCCTGCAGTGCTGCTAGAGCAGAACGCACAGGAAACTGCTGCAAAGGAGCTTCTGGCAGCCACAGGAGCAGCCCGAGCCTGCCCCCCACACCCACTGCCCCCAGCTGTCAGCCACAAGAGGACTGGTCTGAGCAGGCAGACCCAGAAGTACAAGACCAAGACCAGCTCCCAGTCCCAGAAGCCCAGCCCCTGCC
This sequence comes from Heterocephalus glaber, assembly GCF_000247695.1. The sequence goes on from NW_004624818.1 coordinate 4,653,258, forward strand.
TGCCCAGCTTCCTGCTCCATTGCTGGCACAGTGGTGGCCTCCACATCCGGTCATGGCTGCACACTGTGAATGAACATCATGCCTGATGGGAGCAAGGGGCTGGCACAGAGTCACGGTCCAGGCAGAGTCTGCAGGAGAAACGTGGTCTGCCCGACAATCACAGCATCACCCTAGCAGTCCTCGTGGCCACCATGTCCTGCAGCATCCTAAACCGTGTGGTGCTGGTGTTGTTGCTGCCTCCAGTGTATAGAAAAGGTAAGTAACACACTGGGGCCACCAGCCCAGGACTCCACCCAGGTCTAATGGACCCCAAATCCCTGGCTCCAACCCCCGTGCTGTCTGGGGGCCTTTGGCCCCGGGGCAGAGGGGGCGCGGAGGGGACAAGAAAAGGAGGGAAGCGATGCAGCAGGCAGCACCGTCACCATCTACTCCAGGGTCCCTGTCCCCAAGCCCCACCTCCACCCATCCAAAGCCACCGCCCCCAGCAGAGGGAGGTGATTAGAGAAGGTCGCACACTCTTCCGAATGTGGTGGCTAACGAGGCTGGAAGACTCATTTCCAGACTGCCCAAGCCGCAGAGAAAAACTGAAGGTCTGGAGACAACAATCAATACACTCGAAGCTCTTCTAACCGAGAAGAATAAAGACTATGAAGTGACGAGAAATCGAAATGCTGACCTGGAAAACAGGCACAGGCGCAGAAAGGTCAGGGTGGTCCTGAGAAGGGGAGGGCAACAGCAAGCAGGAAGACACTTCCCATCATAGGCAAGGAGAGGGCAGGAGCGAGGGAGGCATCAGAGGAGGCGGAGTCCCAGCCAGACCCCTGACGCACAGAAACGAGGGCTGACTTGCACTGTGCCCACTCCCAGCTGCCACGGCCCAGGCACGAGCTCTTAAGAGACCTGAGGCCCTGAAGGGCTTGGTCTTTGGAGCCAGGCTACTCCAGGCTCAGAGCCTGCCTCCTGCGAGACAGAAAAAAGAGTTTCTCCTGCCCAAGCCCCAGCGTGGACTTGAGCAGGAGGCACACTCTAATCTACACTGTCACGGAGAGCCCAGCTGGGTGCCTCCTGTGGGTAAACCCCCAGCCCCTCCTCCACCAGGGATCCGAGACAGATCCCCTGAACCCCTGCACACATGCCAGGTGCCTCTGCACACAGCCCTTACTGCTCCACAGGCTGGCAGTCACCAAGCCACTGTCCAGGGGCCACATTAGGAAACCACAACATGGGCCCACTGTCCCAGACTGGCTGACAAAAGCGACTGAAGCTTTTCAGGAAATGATGGGAAAATGGAAAGTCCCAAACAACTACATGACTGACTGGAGGTCAGAGTCCCAGCTGTGACAGCATCATTGCCGCCTGAGCCTCCCATCCCAAGGACCCGACCTCACCACTGCTGCCCTCGGGGTCAGCGGCAGCATCAGCCACTCCTACCAGCCCTGGCACTGGAACCACAGCCTCTCGGGGCTGAGGGACAGCGGCTTCTCCCACAGAAGCTAACCCGTAACTTCATGGACTTTCACATCATCGCTGGGTTTTATGCCAGTGTAATGCTCAGCCATTTTATGTGGGCTTATGTGCACTGTGTGCCAAAAAGCTCATGTAAAAAAAGGGAAAGAATGGAATGAGCGTTGTTTTTGCAAGGCCCTTAACAGACTATAAAGTGCACTGCCTTTCATCCCCTTGGGCTTCCCCATCTTGAATCAGAGGGTTCCTCAGCCAAAGCAGCTTGTGGGCACAGGAGGTGACAGGAAGTAAGAAGTGGTGCCCGAAGACAAGGGGAGCCCCAGCCCCTCTGTGAGAAAGGGAGCACTTGCGGCTGGGTGTGATCTGGCCCGAGCATGAAGCACCCACTGGGACTTCAAGGACACTTGTCAGGGACACATGCAGAGGGTCGGTCAGATGTGAAGGACACAGCCCACTGGGGTCCTGGCCACGTTCCCTAGGTTGGACCCTGACCCTCGTGCTTTTCCAGGTCTCTCTGCACAATTCCCCAGGGCCAGCATCCTGCGCGGAGAGAGGGAAAGCTCGCCACAGTTTCTAGAATCTTTTCTGTCTCTCAGACTGGGCTGGGTTCCAGGGGTGGAATCTATACTGAATTCCTCTAAGCTTCAACAGGGAGGGAGACAATGAGAGGACAGCCGCAGGACGGGTTATTAGGCAAACATTAAAAATCATGTTTGCAAAGAATATTTAATGACTAGGAGAAATGCTCACAATACGTTATTAAATGAAAACATAAGCAACAAAAAATATGACCCCAGTGTTATGAAACACAGCAAAACAAACACACGCCTTGCTGCACCACACGGAACAGGGGCAGAAGGAGAGACCGAGGTGTCGTCGTGGTGACCTCTGGGCCGTGAGACCTGAGGCCTGTTCCCGCTTTCCTCTGAATGCTCATCCATATGTTCCAAATTCTCCACAATGCAACTGGAATTGATTATGTTAAAAAATATTAAGTACTTAGTAATATTTCTTCCCAAAGAAAATGCTGCACTATTTTATCCCAGTTGGTGCCAGCAGCTCCTGAACAACCCAGTATTGTCCCTTTCTAAACAAACTGTCACCACAGCTAGGAGGCGCCAGTTCCGCCAGACAGCAGCCGGCAGGGGATGATTGCGGAGTGGAGGAGGGGCTGGAGGTGGGGCTGGGCTGGGGGAGCTGCAGAAACCGCCCAGACCCACACCATGAAAGGACCTCACACTGGTGTGGTGCCTCGCAGTCAGCCCCTCACAGCTCCACAGTGTGCATGGCTCGCCTCGGCTGTATTGCACTTGACAGCTCCACCCGCGCAAGTCCCCCAGCAGATGACAGCACACACAGCAAAGCTCCTGGCCGTACTGTGCTTGCCAATCTGCTTAGCCTCCCAGGCCGACAACAGGCGATTCCCAGGCCGGGGCTTCTGGGGCTGGGAACGGGGTCTAGAGGAGCCTTGGGCCAGAGCTTCAGTGACCTTCAGCCCAGCTGAAGGACAGGGCACAAAGTGGCCCCTCTGCGGCCCCCACCCTGGTCCAAGGAAGAGACTATCCCCGAGAGTCTGTGCTGGGCTGATGCTCACCCCAGGAGCCCAGCGGATGAAGGTGCTTATAGCCTCCCCCCCCCCACAGGTGAGGAAACAGACATTTGTTCTTCCAACAGGGACCTGCGGCGTACAGGATGAGCCGGAAGTGCCTCACCTTCCACTCAAGCCTCACAGCAGCCCTGCGAGGTAGGTGTTGCACATGAGTTCAAGACGAGACAGCTCAGCTCGGAGAAGCTGGGAGACACTACAGCCACACTCGAGGCAGGTGAAAGCCAGGACGAGTGACTGAGTGGCGAGACCAGCTGGCCCCGGCCCAGACCCTGCCCTGTGGCCACCCAGGCAGGAGGTGAAGACCCACTTTCACTGTGACTCCCCGCCCCCTACTGTGACCCCAAGAGAAAGAAGGAACGAGCACAAGCACTTTCCCTCCTCTGGGGCCTAGAGGTGTCCGTGGGGCCTGTAGGGATTCCTCGCCCCAAACCAGCTACCGAAGGGTTGTGTGCAGCTCCCAGCGCAATAGCTCACAGAAAAGCAAAGTGAAGACAGCTCCGCAGCCTCCGGCACTGCCCCAGGCAGAGGCCATGCCCCGTGGCAGCCTCCCCATCCGCAGGATGGCACAGATGCCTCCGGACACCGCGGGGCATCCCTGCCGGGGTCAGCCCTTGACAGACAGCCACTCTACGACCGCCCCGCCCACCTCTCCCTGGCCGAGGTCATCCTCTATCCCTTGGGACACGAGGCAGCAGGGTGCCCTCTGTAGCACCGCAGCTGCATGGGGCTGGAGACCCCTTCTGGCCAGTGAGCTATGAAGGAGGGTGTCACTTCTGGCTGAAGCGTTTAACAGGCAGTGCGGGGCCCTCAAGGCTTCACGGTAAACAAGAGGCAGCAGTGAAAAATCACCTCTTCCATTTGAAGCTACTGAGGCTTGGGGGCTCTTGTTCCCATGGTCTGTTCTGAGATGCAGCTTTGGGAGGAAGCTGGCACTGTAGGCATCTGGGCTCCTTTTTCACCATTCAGTCCTAATACTGTCAGGCCTGGATCCCAAGGGAATAACCCGCTATCTGTAATTTAATCTTACAATAGAAGAATAGCCCCATCAAGATAGGGGCTGGCGTGTGACTCAGTGGTGGAGCATATGCCTGGCAAGTACAAGGTCTGGTTTCCATTCCCACCACCACAACACATCACACACACACATGCACACACACACACACACACACACGCACACACACATACACGGAGGCTGCCGAGATGCTGGAGGAGCCCGTGGCCTCCATGGACCCGGGTTCCTCCAGTATTAGCCTAGTGTGCAAAGCAAGGATGTGTGGGGTGGTTTGGAAGCAGGACGAGGCCAACCCCTTCCTTGATGCCTCTACCCTGTGCAACCCTGTGCCCGCCCCTGGAGAGATGAGGCCCCCGCTCAGCATCCAAAAGCCACTCACCAGTGGCTGAGCCGAGAACCTGCCAGCAGAGAACAACCCAAAGACTCATCCACCCTTGGGTGTCATGGAGCCCAGAGTCCGCCCCACATGGCAGATTCCATGCCTCTGCTCTGATTTTGCTGTGTGGCCTCGGCAGAGTAAAGCACCCATCGGAGTCTCGCCTCTTTCCCTGTCAAAAGGGGATAAGGACAGCACTTCTGTGGCTGGTGGTGAAGACCAGATGAGCCCGTGACCCGAGGGCCTGGTGTTCTGAGGGCGGGCAGTCAATCCACGTCATCCCCTTCCCTTCCACACTCACTGGTGCATCGCTCTGGGAGTGACTCCAAAGTCCAGAGTCTTCTTTTGAAAAATGAGCTCGTCAGAATGGGTAAGCTGTAAGATGAGAAGAGCAGGGCTCAAAACGACTAACTGCTTTGCCCACGGTCACGGGCAGCGAGTTCCCGGAGGTCTGACTGCAACGCCCAGTTCCTTCAACTCCAATCCAGGTCCTTCCAGGGCAAGGGTCTCGAGGGCAGGATGGGTGGTTGCACTGGCCCCACCTCCGGGGAGTCTGCAACCTTGGAGCAAAATACTGGCTCTTCAGGTAGCCTGGGCAATAAAGTCACAGAGGCCTGGTCGCCTTCCCAGGATTCTCAGCCCGGCATCAGCTATGAGGTCTGCAAAAAGGGGGTCACCTGCACATGTCTGCTCCAGTGGCTTCCGGGTATCCAAAGCAGAGCCCCCCATGATGACAGCAGAAAAGGCTGCAGTTCCCATGTGGGACCTGGCCGGCTCCATCCACTGGCCACTCTGAAATCCCAGCAGTTCAAGGACCCTCACAAGGACCCTTCTTCCTGACCCCATCTTTCCCAGGAGTCACCAGGTCCGGGGTCTGAAATGGGAACGATTTAGTCTATTTCAATTAATCTTCTGTTCTAAAGATAATGTCTCAGAGTGGATTAGCCTCAGGGACTGGATCAGCCTTATCTGGGAAAGGCAGGGGTCCATGTGAACAAGTCTCTCCCTCAGCAGATGGTCCCTTTCTCTGTGTCCCCCTGGATGATTATCCTGCCCCTGAAGACAGCAGCAAAACCAAAAAGGGGGGACACAGAAGGGGGCACAGGCCACAGAGCAGCAGCACCTGCCACCACTGGCCTTCTGGGAATGGCTCCTTTCGCATTTTTATTTCCTGCTAATGAATTTCCTTAATCACCTCCAGCCTGTGGTTTGGGAAAGCAGATAGACTTTGGGGGTCAAATGCCGGGCCCAAGGGGAGATCCTGCCACCTAGGAGCCCTGTGCATGGAGCACTTTACTTAACCTCTCTAAGCACCAGCTTTCTGAACTGTAGTCAGAGGAAAACAATGTTGAAGGAAGACGAAGTCGCTGCATATAAACTGTCAGCATGGTGCCCCGTATATGTTAGGTTCCAACCCACGCGGCGTCCCACCCCCAACCCCGCCTGACAGCATTTCCCAAAGCCAGGCTTGCTGAAGGCCACTCCTCATCAGTGAAATGGGGACGTCCAGACTCATCCTCCTCACCTGACTGGGCCACTGAGAGGAAGAGACACTGGACGTGGCACCCACATCAGAAGGTGCAGGTGTGAGTTTCCATCTTGCTCTTACCGCACACGTCCATAGGGGGAGCCTCCAGCCATGCAAGAGCTTGGTGCTGCTAGAGAGGCCTTCATAAGTTGTCAGCTTTGAATGGCATCAGCCCAGTGGGCCGCATCTCCCCCAGGGCCCCACGTACAGAGATGGCACAGCTTGAGGAAGGACATTCCTGTACATGGCAGTTTGGGGCTAGACATACAGCTGCGTATCCTCAGACAACTTACGTGCCTCTCTAAGCCTCAGTCTGCTGACCTATAAAATGGCAGTGGAAATGATAATTGTTGAGATGATGTGAGAATTCACTCATATTCACTTATGCCTTCCCCTCCACATTGTACTCGAGATTCTAGCTGGGCCAATTAGGCAAGGAAAAGAAAATGCATCCAGACTGGAAAGGAAGAAGGAAAACTACCTTAATATACAAATGAGATGATCTTATACATAGAAAATCCTAAGGAATTCATAAAGACACTACTAGAACTAATAAGTTCAGCAAGATTGCAGGATACAAGATCAATAGACAAAAATCAATTACATTTGTAATGAACAATGCTGAAAATTAAATTAAGAAAATCCCATTTGTAATAGCTTCAAGAGGATAAAATACTTAGAAAAATGTAATAAAAGATGTATAAAACTTTGAAAACTACATAATATCATTGAGAGAAATTAAAGAAGCTCTAAGTAAGTAAAAATACATCCCATACTCATGGATTAAAAGACCTAATATTGTTAAGGTGACAATACTTCTCCAACTGAGCTATAAATTCAATATAATCCTTATCAAAATTCCAGGTAGCTTCTTGGCAGGAACTGACAAGCTGTTTCTAAAGTCCTTATGGAAATACCAGGGGTTTGGGAAAGTCAAAATAATCTAGAGAAAGCAAAGCAAAGTTGGAGGACTCACATTTTACAATTTCAAAATTGAGTACAAAACTATAGTAATCAAGACAACGTAGTTCTAGTGTAAGGACAGACATGTAGAACAACGGAATAGAGCATTCAGAAATCCATCTTCACACTTAAAAGTCAGCTGATTTACAAAAAGGTTTCCAAGACAGTTCAGGAGAAAGAACAGTCTTTTCAACAAGTGGTGTGGTAGGAATGAATATCCACATGCAAAAGAATGGAGGTGGACCCCTCCCCCACACCATACACAGAAGTTAACTCAAAATGGATCAAAGATATAAGAGCTACAGCTATAAAACTCTTGGGCAAAAATAGAGGAGTGAGTCCTTATGACCTTGGGTTAGGTGGTGATTTCTAGGTTACAAAAGCTGGAACAACAAGACAAAAGACAAACTAGACACTATCAAAGTTTAAAACTTGTATGTTTCAAAGGACACCATGAAGAAACTGAAACCACAGAAAAAATATTTTCAAATCCCGTATCAGATAAGGACCTTATATCTACAATATATAAAGAACTCTTACAACTCAATAATAAAAATACAAAGCAATTTTTAAATGAGCAAAGGAAATGATGTCCAATATCATTAGTGATCAGGAAAACAAATCAAAACTATAATGAGATACTACCTCGTGCCCAGTAGGGTGGTTATAACAAAAAAGAAGTATACCCTTGGCAACGATGTAGAGAAATGGGAATTCTTTATATAGCTGGTGGGAATGTACAGTGGAGTGGCAACTTTGGAAAACGGCCTTACAGCTTCTCAAGATGTTAAGCAGAGTTACCACATGACCGAGCAATTTGGATCCTAGGTATGCACCTAAGAGAACTAAAACATGTGTTCCCATTGAAAGGAATTATACAAGATCGGCCACAGCAGCCAGACTCGCAATAGCCAAAAAGCTGTGCTTGGAAAACAACCCAAATGCCCACCAACTGGTAAATGGGTAAACAGGATGCGGCGTGTCCATACAATGGAATGTTCTTTAGCGATAAAAAGGATTGAAGTAGTGATGCTGCTCCGAGCTTTAAATACACTATCAGAAATGGAAGAAGCCAGTCATGAAACAACATATATTACATAACTCCACTTGTATGAAATGTCCAGAGCGGTCAAATCTAGACAGAGAAGAGACAGTGGTTGCCTAGGACTGGGAAGATTGGGGAGCAGCAGCTCTTTTGGGGATTATGAAAATATTCAAAAATCAGTTGTGCTGATAGCTGCACAATTCTGTGAATATACTAAGCTGACTGAATTGTACAATTTAATGGGTAAATTGTACTCCATATGAATTACATCACAATAAAGCTGTTAAAAAAGATTCATGTGTTCTTTCGACAAGTATTTATCGAGTACTCTGTACCCAAAAACTGATGTACGTACACACTGTACATCAGTAAACAAGAGATTTCTGCCCTCTAAGAGTAGGAGACAGACAATAAACATAATGAAAAAGTAAATTATAGAGTGTGTTAGGAGGTGATAAATGCTATTGAAAGCAGAGCCAGGTCCGGAGGAGCCAGAGTGCAGAAGCAGGTACAGCACAGCATTAAACCGAGGTCCGGGCAGGCGGTGCACACACTGGAGCTGAGACCCAAGGGAGGAGGCGAGGAGCCAGGCGGTTCCGGGGAAGGGCACCCCGGACAGAGGGGCGGGGGCAGCTTGTGCCTGTGCCACGTGGCAGCAGTGAGTGTGAGGAAGAGCAGAGCACTTGGCATGGTGACAGGGGAGTGAGCAGCGGCTAAGCCGGCAGGACACCTAGCCCTGGGGCACCCCCAGGAAGCCGTGGGATTCTCCAGGAAGACGGCTGGATGGCCACAGCCAAGCAGAGGACTGTCACAGCCTGGCCCGTGTTCCAAAGAGTCACTGCCCCGCACACCACGCTCACTGCAGCAGCACTCACAGTAGCCGAGGGGCGGAAGGGACCCACCGATGAATCGGAAAACAGAGCCTGGCATATCCACACAGTGGAGTCTGCAGAAGAAAGAAAGTCTAACACCTTGAGGACAGGATGCTCCAAGAAGCCAGTCCCAGAAGGACACACACTGTAGGCTCACTCACAGTGGGCCCAGGCCGGCAGGTTCACGGGAGAGAGGAAGGGAGGTCGGTTGCCAGGGCCCGGGGCTTGCACATGGAGGGAGGGCTGGTGGGACAGTGCTTCAGGCTGGCATGATGAAAGTGTTCTGCACATGACTGCACAACAGTGTGGATGGACTTAATGCCACTGAGTCGGACGCCTAATAACGGTTAAAAAGGTGGACTCTGTTGTGCTGGGAAAGGAGGGAAGGAGGAGGAATCACTCTGGTGGCTGGGCTAAGGAGGAACGGGGGAGTCAGGGCAGGTCTGGGGGATGCACCAGCTGGTAGGCGGTGCCCCCCGTTGTCTGCACAGGGTCAGGTGCACCCCACCCCTCCGGAGACAGGTGCTGCCTGTGTGCACCACTTCGCAGCCTCCTTGTCTCTGCCACGGAGACCCGTGGTGCCTCAGACCGTGGCGCCCCAGAGGATGGCAGTGGGGCCACAGGGCCATGCTGAGTCTAAGGCCTCCAGAGGGGGAACTAGCGGAGGAGACTGAGAGGGAAGACAGGAGGAAAGCTGATGGCCTGGAGGCCAAGGAAGGCTGTCCAGGCAGGAGGGAGGCGCATGTGTGCCATGCTGCTGCTCGCTGTGCAGGATGAGGGACAAGGACCACCAGCCTGCACCCCGCGGGCAGGCCACCGGTGCCCTGGGCAGCAGCAGCGCCACAGTGTTGACTGAATCACTGGCAGCTGGGAAGTGGGGTCCCCCGCATCAGTGACCCTTCCGCCCTGGGACCCCTCTCTTCCTGTGCCCTGAGACCAGCCTGACTCAGTGCACCCAGGGCCCCAGGACACACCCTCCTGCCCACACATGGGACTCTGCCCACGCTACCCCGTGGCTCTGGGGCTGTGCCCCTCCTGGGCAGCTCTGCCCTGCCCTCTTCTCTGCTCACTGTACACAGGGCCTACGGGTTAACTCTGGCCTCATCCACCAGCCAAATGAAAAGGAATACTTTATAAAATAGTAATACTGCATGAAACTGCTAAATACATATATAAGGCTAATGCCACTGTTATATTAGAATACTAGATTCATTTATATACTTTTTATTTAAATTGCTGGGGCAACTTGCCATAATTGATTAAAAATTCTGAACAGGGTGTATTGTATGGGCCAATTATGAAACCGGGTGTAAGCACTGTGAGCAGCACTTGGAATGTACAGAGAGCCATGTGTAGAACAAGATTTCTTTAAAAGAAAAAAAGATGAAGGAAGAATCGGGATAGGCACAGAAGGTGGGCTTGTGTGGAGCCCCCGGAGCCCTGCAGCCCCGGAGCCAGGGCCCCACGGGCGCAGCTCCCAGGGCAGCAGCACAGCCCCAGCCCCTCAGCCCACTGCCCTGGCCAGGCAGTGTTTGCTGCCCAGCCTAGCTTGTCTTCCTCATCTTCCCCACTTCTTGGTCTCTGCCTGAGGCTGTCTCTAGGCCTGCCTAACTGTCCAGAAAGGCCGGTCACTGCAGCCCGCAAGGGACAGGAGCGTCCTCACTGTCAACAGAGCACTCTGCATTGTGCCCCCACCCTGTCACTGAGGGGCCCACTCACTGTCCACGGTGCCAACTGCTCACAAACACAGCTTACTGGACTCCCACCCTCCCTGCACATCCTCTGGGCCACAGCTGCCTTGCTGATGAAGGACACGCCAACGCCCAGCCTCCAGAGGCTGGGTCAGGGTAGAGCGGCTGTAGACTGAAGAAGTGTGCAATCCTCCACAGCTCTGAGGTCACCGGGCATCTGTCTCCTGGGGACCACAGTCACCCAGGGGCATCCTGAAACCCCAAGTGCCCCAGAGACCACCCCTGCAGCTAACCTCAGAGACCCCGCCAGAGCCCCATGGGTAGTCAAGCGAGCTCTGGATGGGCCCAGACAGGCAGCAGCATCTGGCAGAGGAAGCTTTAGGGCCTGGGCATCTGGCCACCCCAGCTCCGTTCCTGCTCTGCAGATACTGGCTGTGTGGACTCCTTGCAGAAAAATGAGACTGGCCGTGCTGACCTGTCAGGACGTCTGCATGGCCATGAGTAGACAGGGGCTGGTGCCGAGCCTGGCCTTGGCACGTCCGCGAGCAGATGATGACGGCGATGAATGAGACAGTGACGGAGATGCTATCTGCGGATGGACTCCAGGCATGCAGGCTTCCCTGGCCTCCCTAAACACCAGCCGTCACCCTCACCCACACGCAGCCCACCACCGGCTGCCTGACTCCTGCTGTCTCTGGAGTCCTCGCGTGGTTACTCAGTTTGGACCCTGGACGCCACAGAAGGCCACCTCTTCCTTAGGATGAACAGTCGACAACCCCCAGGCTGGGGCTGGATCCCCAGTGCGTTGGGGTGGGGGGGCTCTCTTGGTTCATTTTGTGTCAACTTACTGGATCACGGGGTTCCCAGATATCTGGCTAGGTGTTACTTCCAGGTGTTTCCAGACGAGATCAGCCTTGAATACATGGACTGAGTGAGGCAGGTTGCCCTCCCCAGTGTGAGTGGGCAGCATCCAACCCACTGAAGGTCTGTGCAGAGCTAAAGGGAGGAAGGGAGAATTCTCTCTGCCTGAGACTGAGCTGACGTCAGTACTCTCCTGCCCTTGCACTGGGACTGACACCATGGGTGCCCTTCAGACCCTGGGGGAGGTACACCGCCACTCAGGCCTCCGACCAGCCTCTGTAGTGGCATAGGAATGCCTGTACATACAGATCTCCTACTGGGTCTGTTTCTCTAGAGATCCCATCCCAGGCTTCTGCTTGGACTTGAAAAGCACTACACAGAGGCAAGCGAAGGACTCAGTGCACTTCTGCTCCGCACCAGGAAGCTCAGCCCTGGCCATTTGCCCAAGGTAAAGCTGTCCCTGAGCATTCCAGGGCACAGTTCATTCATCCTTCTATGCGTCCATCCAGTAAGTCTGTCCCTGCCCACTCGAAGCTGGGCACTGTCCTAGTTGCTATGGACACGGGGATGAACTGGCACAAAAGGTTCCTCCTGTCATGAAACTTCCACAGAAGCAGGAGAAACAGAAACCCTCGGGGAGCAAAGATGTGTCATAATGAACACACCCGTCTTGTGCTGCAACACAGGGACCTTAGGTAGACAGGGGCAGCTCCTCCAAGGTGAGACCTGGGCGGCCAAAGGACTTGTGTGGTGTGTCCAGCCCTGGAGAACAGTGTCCCGCGTAGCAGAGAGCAGGGCGGAAGGAAGTCTACCCATAGGGAATTGGGCTGAAAGGGAGCCCTGAAGCCCAGACATGGAGGGGTCAAGCAGGTGCCCCAGCTGGTAGGCTACAGCCACTTTCCTGAGCATCATGCAGCACTGAGTGCTGAGCTTGGAACCCACGGCAGTGCCGGTGGCCCCAGGGCCTGTCCAGACATCACCACAGTGATTCCCTTCTTTGGAAAACAACTGTGTTTATTTTCTTTTCCATATTCTGGACTGAGGCCATATAATAATTATAAAATTGTCTCTGCATAGTGTGTGGTTTTGGAATAAGGCATAAAATGCTTAATAAAAAGTAATGTGGAGAGGAGAATCATCAACCTCACTTGGAAATGAAATCACTATCCGTTTCCCTGTCCATAGTTACCCTGATGAGCAAGGGATGGCATGGCCATCTCCTTGGCCCTTGGTCCAATCCATGCAGGAGATTCCTGCTCTTCTGGCAATAGCCTCAAATCCACACAGCCCAGGGTCTCATCAGAACCTGAGGTGACTATGAGGGACATTCCTGTGAGTCACTGCATCTCCCTGAGGTTTCCCAAGGCTTGTCTCTGTTAGGCCCCAGTGGGAGGACAGGGCCTGGCATATGGGGGACACTACGTGTCCACTGAAAGCTGTTCCTTGAGAGACTCAGATCCTCAGGCTCACTAGTTTCAGGAAGGTGTTATAAACCCCAAGATCACACTTGAAGATATGACAAAGCCCCCATCCTCTGGTGGCCACTGTCATGTGTCCAAGCAGCTCAGCCATGAAGCATTAAGCCACAATCCTGGTCAGTCTATACCACAGTCCAGCATCAAACAAAGAGCTCCAGATGGCCACTGAGTGCCACAGGGCATCACAAAAGGCCGGAAGTGTAAAGGTCACGCTTCCAGGAGGCTGTTGGCCAGGACAGAGCGGGAGAGGAATGCAGGCCTCTTAGCACTCCCCTGTAACTCCAGTTTATGTGAAAACAAGGCCATCTCCCCAGGACACACACACACACACACACACACACACATACGGAAGACCTGGAGGCCAGACTGGCTGAGTTGTTCCCCAAGGCCCACCAGCCAAGCCTTCAAGGTCCCCAGCCCACTTGCCCCAGACATTCACACCAGCTTTGCTGTGGTGGAGAGGAGGTGGCGCCTCCCCTTGAGCCACCCCATGGCTCCTCTGATCCTGCCTCATTCCTGGGCCCAGTGCCCTTCACAGCATCTCTTCATCCTCTCCTCAGGTCTCTAGCTCTCCAGCCCATCTTCCTTCCGGCCCGGCAGCCCTCAGCCCAGAACAGAGGGAGCCTCTCCTCCCACTGCCCGCGGTGTGCAAAAGGAAATCCCTCAGGATCAGTCTTCAAGCTCAAAATCATCGACATCCTCAAATATATATATGTAAAGTCCTTAAAGGAAAAAGCCTGGTCAACATAGGGGCCTCTGGGGCCTGACTTCAGTTCTAGCTCTGTTGCTTACCTATGACTCTGTTTTCTCATCTGTGAAACAGTCAGAATAAATCTGCCTCATGAGATTAGAGGAGAAAACCAACTTAAAAGACTCATCTAAGGGCCTGGAACATGAAAAGTGATGTGTAAATTACTCCGTGAGATGGGTGGTGGTGACAATGCTGACGGTGAAGATGGTAACGGTGGTGGTGATGGTTTTGATGACGGTGATGGTGGTGATGATGACAGAGATGACAGTGAAGGTGATGGTGATGGTGATGTGACAGATACTCTTAGGCAAAATCTGATCAATTCATCAAAAAGCTTGGGAGGTGACAGCTCTGCTCACAGCCAAATGTGTGAGCTGGAGCTCTCCCTCCTCCCCCAATTCTCAGGTCCTGCAGCCTCAGCAGATGCAATCTGGGATCCTTATTCATCAAAGAGAAGGTCAGGGGAAATGAGCCCCTCCCTGCACTCACTCACATTCACAGAAACCTCATCCCCTACCCGCCCCCATCCACTGGCGTCCGCCTCCGGCCACCAGCACCACCAGGCACCGTCAGAAACACTCAGCGTCATCTCGCTTTCCTAAATCCTAACTGCTAAGCCAGTTACTGTGTTTTACTTTCAGTGGAAATACCACCGCTTTGGACTAAATCCCACCATACACAAAACATCGAGTGGCTTCTCCTGATAAGAAGAGATACAGTAAGGAAACTGCCACGTTAGACACTGCCTATTATCTGGGCTATTTTTGCTGCAAACAGCACATCTTAGGCATGAACTACTGGTACAGACTCCCAATAGCTAAGCCAGTGTCCTCACAGTCATGGCCCCAGGAGATCGTGCTCCACCAAGGCACAGTGAGGCTGCTCTGCCCCAGGCTTCATATTCCACAAGGTTCCTGCAGAAGACAAGTGGGGGCAGTTCTGTGGGGATACCATCCCCGAGCAGGCTCATCACCCCAGCAGATTCCTGACAGCCGGAAGTCACGGAACATGGGGGTGACCTTGGGTCCAGACCTCCGACCCTCTGAGATCCTGAGCTCACCCGCTGCCTCCCAAGGGTCCGGCAGGGGCTCTCTTGGGCTCCCTCCAGTCTCGCGCAACTACCAGTGATGTCCACGCACACTTGCAGCAGAAATATGAGCCACACTTCACACCCCAGGAAGGAAAACCCATTCCTCTCGGCTCAGAAAGGCCCCAGGAAAGTTTACTTTCTGCACATGTTTTCTTTACAAAAGCCAAATCCCAGAGCTGATGTGATGTGGGATGGATTAGACAATTAAAGCAGGCACACGGAATACAAATCTGCATTTGTTCAGCTGGGGCTTGACGAGATCGCCATTTCCTTCCTCCCCCAAGTCAATTTACTCAGAGAGCAGCCTTCTCTCCAGATAAGCACATTGACTTTAAAATAAAGTGCGTGCCAACAGCTGCAGCCCTGTGACTGGAGCAGACAAGGATGTGGCACGGAATGATAATTAAATATATTTTCATCATCCGTCATTTTTTTGCTGCAGGTGCCAGGGTAATAAATCTGGACTCGCCTCTTTTGTCAGCTGGCAGTGAACACATTTTAACGTGAAATCTCCTGGGAGGAATTAAGAGTCACTTGGCCTTGTAAAGGAGAAAGGGTTTTACTTCCAAACTGCCAAGTGGGGAGCTCACAGCTGATTGGTTTCATAATACTTTATTATTTGACGGTATATATGCCTCAGGTTGTCTCAGAATACCACACCTACAGGGCAACCAGTGCTCCAAGAGATTTGTCATCAAATTCTAGAATAAAAACTTATTTGGGAAGGTTTTCACCACTACTTCTTTTTATGAATCCCGAATTTAATGTATTATTGACTAGGCATATTCCAGTGTTTTAGGACTTTTCCTGCCTTCTTTAAATTCCCCAACAGCCTTCTTCCCGTGAAGCACATTGCAGGAAAAGCTGTTGCCTTCATTGCCTGCAGCCTGCGTTAAGTGCTTTCGATTGGCCTAAGGAGCTGGGTTGACTTTTTATTTTGACAGTTTAACAGCTCCTTCTCCCCAGGGGCAGCCTGGAGAGAGCAGTCCCCAGAAAGACCCGCTGAAATGGCACATCACACTTCCTCGGAGCCATCCTTCCCCCCAGCAGTGCGGCCCCGCAAAATACCTTCGCTGAAGAGCAGGTCTGGCCACTGCCAAGAGAGCACGAGGAGGCAAGGACAGAGGTGTTGGCAAGCAGCAGCACGGGGACCTGCCCCTGCCTGTCCTTCACAAACCAGCCCCGAGGGAGGTGGGGAACCCCACAGCGCACGGACAGCTGGCAGCCCCAGAGACATGCCAAGAGGCCGCGATGACCAGGTTTCTTATTTCTCGGCTCTCAGAGGAATGTTCTTGAAAAGCGATTCCTCCTGCATCTTGGCCCATCCACCCTATAAGAGAGCCCACTTGCCACATCTACAGAGCCTCAGACACTGACACCTAAAGCAGGCGACACGGGCAGGCAGAGAAGAGGGCTCCCTGCGACTGCCTCCAAAGGAGGAGCAGTGTCTATGCCAAGCCTTGAGTAAGGAACGCGAGCAAAGCTAATTTGCACAAGCATGTTTGAAATTTTCTGGTCTACGTTCCTCTGATGGAACCCAGGATTTGGAAAAAAAAAATCCTGAAATCCTAAAGTCAATCCACTACGTCTCTAAAAATGCTGGATTAAATGCTAATAATCTCTTTTCATCGACTACAGGTGTCAGCCCATCCAGTCACTAATCTGGCCTCTCAGCCATGCAGTGCAGGGGGAGGCCAGGTAACACAACCCCAGAAAAGAGCATCACAGAGGACGCAGTGAGGATCCATCCCACAGGCTGTGCTTGAGAAACTGAGGAGCCAGCTCTAAAACCCAGACAGCAGTGCAAAGGGCCTAGAGGCACCAAGGCAATCTGAAAGAGAAGAATGAAATTGGAAGCTAACACTGCTTTGACACAAAAGGTTTCAAGACTTCTAAAGCTACAGTAGTCGAGATGGGGTAGTATTGGCTTAATAACAAACAATCAAATCAATGAAACAGAACAGAGTTCAGAAACAGACCTTCAATGCAGATGGGAAAATGATTTTTATAAAGGAGCAAAATGCAGTCCAGTGGAGAAAGAGGAGTGTTTTCCACAAATAGTGCTGGGATTTTAAAAAAAAAGAAGTGAACCTCAACCCATACCTCCAAGCCATATGCAAAATTGAAAAACCTAAGTTGCAAAATAGATTACAGATCTAAGTTTAGAATCTAAAAATCATTGAGGGGCTGAGGGTGTAGCTCAGTGATAGAGTACATGTTTAAATGCATTAGGCCCTGGGTTCAACCCCCACTAACAGCAAAAATCCTTGAAAAGAAAAAAAAAGAAAGAACATTCTTATGACCTTAGGTTGGTAAAAGATTGCTTAGATACAACACCAAGACCATGTTTTACACAAACAACAGCAACAAAAAGCCTGGTAAACTGTGTGAACAACAGAAAAACTAACTTCTAGTTTTCAACAGATGTTAAAAGGATGAAAAGATAAGTCACAGACTGGAAAACAATCTTTATAAAGTTCATCTTGATAAAGGAGTTGATCTAGAATATTTATAAAGAACCCTCAATAGTAAGAACACAAGCCAAATCTTTTTAAATGGGCAAAAGATTTGACCAGACACCTCACAAAAGAAGACAAACGGGTTGTGTGGGAAGCTGCTTCGCCTCATTAGTTGCCAGGGAACTGCAAATTAAACCCACAGTGAGCTAACACTCTACACCTATTAGAAGGGCTAAGGCTGAAACAATGGTCTGGTGAGGATGTGGAGAAACCGGAACTCTCCTACTCTGCAGCAGGGATGCAAACCGTGCAGTCACTTGGGAAAGCAATGTGATTCCCGTATGCCCCAGCCATTCCACCCCTAGCTCTTCACACAGGGGAACACAAAGCATTCACATCCATATGAAAACATGCTCACAGATGCTGGCGGCAGCGTTATTTATAATTGTCAAAACCTGGAAACAACTCAAATATCCATCGGCAGGTAAAGAGACAAATTGTCTCATATCCATACAATGGAACACTACTCAGAATAAAAAAAGTGAATTACTGGTACACACAGCAACATGGATGAATCTCAAAAAATTAGCCAGATCAAAAAAAAGAGTGCAGACTGTATGATTCCATTTATATAAAATGCTAGAAAATGCAAATCATGTCCAATCTACAGTGACAGAAGGCAGATCTGTGGTTGAGTGGGAGGAGTCACAGAGGCCTGTGGGGGAGGATCAATCAACACAGGGCTCAAGGACATCTTTGGGGAGGTGGATATCTTCGTCATCTCCACTCAGTAGTAGTGAAGCCCACACTCATGGCACTTACACATTTTAAATACAAGTGGTTTAGTACATGCCAATTTTCCCTCAATACAGCTGTTTTTATTTTTTTATTATTTATTTATTTTTGGTACCGGGGATCGAACTCGGGTCCTTGTGCTTGTGCAGCAGGCGGCGAAACCACTGAGCTAAATCCCCGGCCAAATATACAGCTGTTTTTAGAAAAAGAATACAGTGCAAGCAGCACCCCTAAGGTTACGCAAGGAGGCTCTGAGGGGTATAGGTGATAAACAGCCAGAGAGAGAAATAAAGGAGTTGTCAAAGGAACAATAATTCCCTGTGACTAGTGGTGAAAAAGCTTGCACCCTAATTCCAAAGTTTGCCCTCTCATTGCTTCCTTCCTTCCTTCATTCAGCAAACGATATACCAACCCCGAGGGCACAAAGACAAGCTTCTCCCCTGAAAGAAACCAGAACAAGACCTGACAGTTGATTTGCCAACTGCTCCAGGCCTTGGCCCTAAACACGCCCCCTCATGCCGGTGTGGGCACCTGTGCACAGCCGGGCTGCCCAGCTGCCAGTGCTTGGGCAGATTCCATAAACCCTTTGTGCCTCAATTTCCTCACCTATAAAATGAGGAGAGTAGTAATATCCACCTCACAGTGTTGTTGTGATTTAATAAATTAACATCTGTGATTCTTAGAACAATACCTGGCACTTCGTAACCACTCGATGAGTGTGCGCTACATTTAGTGCTATAATTATCACTGCTTTTATTACTAAACTACCTGTAGAGACATATGCTGAGATGAAGAGGTTGCTTTCAGCTGCTAAGTGACTCTGATCTATTTTCTTTCCTACGTTTCCTTACTTTTCACTGAACGCATGTTGCCCCAATACTTAAAGTCCTAAGTAAATGAAAATACTCAAATAAAGCCAGGATGCGGTCCAGCTGCAGCATGTACTCATCCACATCCTGTGCATCAGTAAGGCACACCCCTGTGGGGGCCCGGCCCGCATCCTCTCTTCCGGCAGGTAAGCAGACACCCAAAGAGCCTCTCGAAAGAGCCCAAGCCAGGACCACACACCTACAGCAGGTGAATGCATTGCCGGTGTGGACAAAGGTTTCTTTCACCCCCATTCCTTGCCACCTGTCATTCTTTTTTTTTTTTGGTACCGGGGATTGAACTCTGGTCCTTGCACTTGCGCAGCAGGTGGCAAAACCACTGAGCTAAATCCCCAGCCCGCCACCTGTCATTCTAACCAGACCCAGGGCACATACACCCAGTGGAGAAGTGTTCCTCAGAACCAGGGAAGGGAAGAATCAAAGCTGTGGCTTTGGAACTTCAAAAGCCGAGGCCCAGGCATACAGAAGAGGGACAGGTGACGTCAACACCAAAGTCAACGCCAACAAGGGTTGCCTCCCGCCCAGAGCCGAGCCGGCGGGAGAGTAAGGAGCAAGTCACCTCCATCCTGCACCTGGCGACAATGAGCTGAGATCTCCAGAGAGGCCGAGCTCTGGAGCAGGGGCTGAGTCTTATTCCTTGTACAGCCTGTGAGCCGCTGAGTCCCAGGGTCCAGACACGGCTCCTGGGGCCAGAGACACTGGCCAAGAGAGGTGTGGAGGGAGTTGGCCCTGGCAAAGCCATGCAGTTGGCATGAAGGGGCACAGCAGACATCTGCACTGGGTGACAGCCAGACCTGAGGCCCAGACCTCACCGCCACCTGCTCCTCATACACCTGCAACCCAGCAGTGTATTAGGGGAAGCTTTCAGTTGGCTTAGGCCACAGGATTAAACAAGAGGATGTTTGTGTAACCTGGTGGAATGAGGGGTTGAGACAGAAACTGGAATCAGAGCAAGACAGGGAAGGCTGTGTTGAGAACCCAAGTTGTGGCCTAACATTTCTCCCAGCTCCCTACTTGCAGCCATGACCAGGCCACAACCCTGCATCCTTTAGCACATGACGCGTGCCAGGCCTCTCCATCCAGAAGGAGCAAGACCTTTGGGCACAGGGGAGTCACAGATGATTACAAGGAGCAAGGGAAGTGAGGTTCATCGAGCAAGGCTGGGGGGAACCTGAAGGATCCAGTGATCAACAGGGCATTTTAATAGAAGTCACAGTGCATGCAAGTTCAGTCTAAAACAACCTAGTGAAGGAGACAAATGCCATGAGAGCAGTATAAGCACAGCATTGAATCGCTGCTCGGTTCCAGGGGGAGCAAATGCCCCTAGAAGCTCACAGATGTGAGTGAGGGCTTGTGTCATTCTGTGAGGGCTGCATCCATCCTCTGCGGGCTGATCAGAGGGACAGTGCAGTACATTTTCAATAACGCTAAATATATTCCACCGAAAGAACTGTCCCTTATTTGAGGATTATGTCCTTCCAACTTTTCTTTTATGAAATGTTGATGATATATGGTAGCTGGCATTTTTCTAAGTCTTACTTGGAAAATTAAGTCGTTGGTCCCTTAAGTCCTTTCCATTAAAAACAAAAAACAAAACACCAAGAATGTACTGCTCTCCAAAGGCCCTCACATGCACACACATACTTACCCAAGGCCAAGATAGGCTGGGCATGGGGCTAGGTGCTGAGAAAGTGACAGGGAACCGTGGGGACACAAAGGCAAAGTGGTCTCTGCTGCACAAAGAAGCTTAAGTTTAATGGGCCAAGAGGAGCAAACAGAGCAACTCCGCCATCCCTAGACAGGGCGCTCTTGGGGAGTGACAAAGTGAGACCCGGAAACTGAGCTGGGGCAGCCCCAGGAAGGACTGGGACAGAGGCTGTGGGTGGGGAGCCTGGCAAGTGCAAAGGTCCTGGAGGGAACATGCTGGGTAAGACCCGTGGAGAACAGTGCAGCGGCCCATCTGGAAGCAAGGCAGCTGAGGCCATGTCCCTGGGGAGAGTTGGATGCAGACAGCAGGTAGGAAGGGCTTGGCGGGGCGGGGAGCAGACCAGCAGAAGCAACAGCACAGTGCTGAGCACCTGCTTGGTGAGACCTGGCCCTGCCCACCTGAGCTCACAGCCATCTGCACCTGAGACACAGGGGCTGCCGAACTGGAAGGCACAGAGTGCCCAGCTCACTCTGATCTTTTCAGACTCCCTGTCTTGTAAGTCTGGTGGTTTGCACGGCTCCCTGCCCTTTGAAGCCATGGATTCCAGCACTTCAAGTGGAAGGCATACACCCACCAGAACAACAAAGGGAACTCTGCTCCGCATAGCAAGCACGATTTTTGTCAGCGTCAGCAGCCGGGCCCCAGACTTGAAAGCGCTTTGTTGAGAGGCAGAGTTTTCTGCATCTGTATCCCGGAGAGCTGCGATCACTGAGAGTGAAGAGGATGCCCCTTCACCACCATCGCTAACGTCCCCAGCAAGAAGACAGTAGGACTCGGAGCAGGAAAGAGCCTGGAGCCCCTGCCCCTGTCCTGAGGGAGTTCAGGTGGGACCTGGATCCTGCACCTCCTCAGTCAGCATGCAGGAGTCAGGACCTGGGGGCTAGGGTTCTGCTTCTAGTGTAAGCAAAGAAAACCACATTGGAACATGGTTCCCAAACTGTGCACTGGGGCACCCTGGGAGTCCCAGCAAAGTCTCGGCAGACTGCAGGACATTTTAAGCTTTTGAAGGAAAGAAGCAATACTTAGTATCTGTTGGGCACCTGCTAGACACCCTGGAACTACGAGCTTGGGGTGGTTGATCCCTCTTGAAAATGCTACATCATCGTGAAGCTGGGTTTTCAGTGGTTCCTAAGATAAAACTCAAGTACTTAACAAAAATGCATATGGAACGGGAAATGAGTGTGATGGTGTCCAGTCTGATTCCAGGATATGAAAAGGCATCCAGCGTTCAAAGGGCACACACAACCCACTAGTGAGTAATTAGGTCATGGATGAAATTTTTTAAGTTGTGTGTGGTATTTTCAAACAGCTACTAAGTCATTAGGACACAAATATTTATTGAAGTGTTTGGATCTAACTACTTGATAAATGGAGCTGTTAGATACTTATGTAGGCTAAAGATGTCATGAAAAAGTCACTGAGGCACGGCGGTATCAAGGCTGGCATCCATTGCTCACACACCCAGGCTTCGACCTCTGGAATTTGTGGGCTTAAGTCACACACGCCCAGCACAGAGTGAGCACTCAGGGGACCACGACAGTGGTGGTGGTTGCTCTGTAGGGCACCGAGAAAGGAAGTTAGGCCCCCGCCTTGTGCAGCTGGCGAGAGGCATGGCTGCCATGCGCAACACACTGCCCCCTAGAGGACAAATTCGCCCTATGATTCAGGAGCGGTGGAAGGCAGAGCCTGGTTAGGGTGGAGAGGGCTTTTTGGAAAAGGTGGTGGAAAGCCAGGGAGACAAACAGTGGGACTGGGGCTGCACCCATGGGTGCAGGGCTTCTTCCCACAACACCTAGATGGTCTCAGTAGTACAACCTCGCTGGACCGGGGGCACAGAAGGGGCACTTGGAAAGATTGAACATCAGCTCCAAACAGTTAATTCAAAGGGCTACTGCAGACTATTAAAATCTAGAGCCCCAGGTCCTGTCTTGAAAGCAAAGTCAGGACACTGAGAAAGAGAAGCAACATTTTCTCAGCATTAGAGACAAAGGTGCTGCCAGACACCAGTGGCCCAGCAAGGGGTTCAGGGGGAAGACACCTGGGCCGGGGCAAACTTCCAAGTGGGCCTCATGGTCTCAATTCCAGCCAGAGGTGAGTGGCCAAAGGAGCAGGTTCCAAACAGCCACCTCCCTTTGGACCCAGTGGGCAAGGCGGGGGGGGGGGGGGGGTCATTGGTACTGACTGCATTGCAACGCTGAAAGCCCAGATAAAGTTGTCAAGACATCAGCCATGAAAGGCCCAGCACAGCCAGAGCCTGACATTCGCAGCCACAGCCCAGTCCCCCTGGCCCCAAGAAAGCTACAATGTCTCATGAAAAAGTGCCCAGAGAAATCCGACCAGGAGGGAGCTTGGGCTGCCAGAGTTCATCAAAATCACTATTTGCGAGACTCCTATCTGCCCCACTCCACACACTGGCTGCACAGTATAGTAATAGAAAGGGTATTCATAGGCACTCCAGCTTGCAATAAGATGTGAAAACTTAGCTCATATTTTTGAAAGTTTATAAATAGCCTCAGAAAAGGAGCTGGAACACACTTCTTAGTAAATACAGCTGACCCATTTTCCTCAGTCTTCACCAGGAATAAAGCGCCTGTTACCACGGAGAGTACAGGAGAGTCTAAATATACACTTCCTCCTCCCAGGCCCCAGATCAGAAAAGTGAGTCTTCGCTCCATGGGAAGCCAGGCTGGGGAGGGGTGGCCGCAAGTCACCTTGGGGTGGAGGCCAGTATGGGCCCTGCAGGCCACGGCGAGGGATCCCCTGGGCAGCCTCTCCAAGCCGAGCCCCTCCTGGCTGCAGGGGTTGTTTCCATGGCCCTTCCCACATCTGTGTCCTTCCTGTCTCCCAGCTGGAAGGTAACCCCGAGGGAGCAGGGTTCCCCTTTGTTCACTATACAGTCTCCGGAATGGTGCCTGGCCTGCGGCAGGTGCTCAATAAATATTTAGCAAATGAATGAATTTGTGAACAAGGTGCCAGGCCTGGCTTAGAGTGCACTTGTTACTGATGCCAGGTAAGTTTCCCTTTGTTGACATGACAGAGCCAGGTAGTCCCTTCACATGAGAAGTTATAGACCCTTCACATGGGGAGAGGGCTCTCATCTCCAGGGAATCCTTTCCCTTGGGGAATTGCTTTTCCCCTCCCTCTTGGCAAGAGCTGTGGTTTGAAATAATGAACCACCAAACCCAGGGGAGGGCCAGGGCATCTGCCCACTTGCTGCCCTCATCCTAGTACCCTGACGTGTGCCCAGCTTAATCTATCCACAGAGGGACACAAGGATCGGAGTGGCCAGCGGCTCTATTCTCACTGCAGCACTGCAGGCCTGCAGTTGGACAGCTCACCAGCTCTCTCGGAGGAAGGGCCGTGCATGGTGTGGGGCTGGCAGCAGAGCCACCTCTCTGGAAGAACTATCAGTGACTCCTCTTCTCAGAAGGAGCTGTGAGCAAGACACAAAACTGAGCCCCCTGCCCCTCCGTGCAGAGGTAGATAAGGCTAGCAGGACCAGATCCGAAGGCTGTCTGGGGACAAGGCCTTGTTACCCCAAGGGCAAGGGGAAGCCACTGCAGGGTGGAGAGCTGAGGTTTCAAAGGATCAGAGTTCCAGAGTTCCTTGGCTGCCTCCCAAGGATGGCCACATGGGGTAGGGGGCACAACCAGCATGGGTCAGAGACCAAACCAAAAGAGAAAATGTCACTTCCCTTTCTCAGGAAACCAGGAAGCTCCGCGTTTTCTGCTGAAGCAGGGAGGCTAAGAGGCTGAGAGAAGCCACTGGGGAGCTGGAGACACTCAAGCACCGCAGAGGCAGACCAGGGAGGCAGCCAGGTGTGGTACCCTCAGGGCCTAGCCACGTGGCTGCAGGAAGGTCTGGTATCCTTGCGGTTTCCTGAGAATCCTGACACGAAACCTCCTTCAACAGGAAACACAAGAGCACCTCTGTTCCCTACACATGAAGCAACAAGCCCACAGGCCCACACTGGAAGGCCTAAGCAGGTCTGCACTCGGTCCTGATGGGGACCCCCAAGGGTGACCCCCAGTGAGGCAGCAGGTCTCTGAGTTTGCAGACTCAGAGCCCTCTGACCTCTGACGTGGCTGCAGCTCACACACAGAAGACATCAACAAGGGCTGGAGGCTGCCATCCCACGGTGGGTGCTTGGAATTCCTGGACTGGATGCTGTATTACTGAAGTCTCTGTTCTTTTATTATTTCTCCAAAGTTAATTCATCATCTCAGTTATGATCATAAAAGACCTTAATTGATACTTATTTGATAGAATCTACTTTATTCGTGAAATTTATTGCTTCATACAAGTGAAGCAGGGACCAGAAGGGAGAGCTGCCACTCGCACCAGAGCATGCGCTGGCCGGACCCTCAGCAGCCTCCTTCCTGAGACGCATGAGGGAGAGAGCCGGGATTCCAGGGCTCCAGACCTCCAGATGAAAGCCTGGCCCTCCCAGGGGGGCTGGACTCGGCCTCCCAGATCCACCCATGGGTGGCTCTCAAATGTCTGCAAATCCTCTGGCATGCTCCCACAAAAGACTGGGGCCTAATTCCCCTCTTCATGAATAAGGCTGACTGCAATGGCTCACTTGTAATTAACAGAACAGGCAGAAGTGAAGCCTGGAACTTTCAAGGCTGATTCACAGAGGCACAACTTCTGCCTGGATCCCTCAGATGTGCATATGGGGCCCAGGGGAGAAGCCTACTGTTCTAAAGCCACCATGCTGAGGGCCACGCAGAGGAAGGGGCACCAAGGAGCCCTGCTGCCTGCCCAAAGGCCTACCTCTTCAGGGCCCCTTCCCTCTGCTCTGCCACTGGCTACCTGGAACGAGGGGCAGAGCCAGATTTTCCCAGCCATTGGCAAACATACAAACAAACCAAAAAAAGAAAAAGCCACAACAGAATGAGTCCTTTATAAACCTAAATTTATTCCATTGAAAAAAATTCTTTATCTTGCTTATATTGCCGGCATCGTTTATACTGTACATTGTAAGGTCTCCTTTATGAAATGTTGATAAGGCAGCTGGGAAGGGCTTTTAGGGGCCTCGCTTAGTCAAAGTGGAGCTTGGCGATCCTGTATCCCCTCCCAAACATTTTAAAACATATACAGGGGCCAGGGATGTAGCGCAGTGGTTCTGCCGCCTGCCTCTCAAGCACAAGGTCCTGAGTTCGATCCTCGGTACCAATTAAAAAAAGAAATGTGAAGAGTATGTGACATCCCACATTGGATCACAGCTAGCTGAAGGTGTCATTTCCACACCTGATAGCCTATCTTTCATGAGATTCCCTGGCAAAGCCCCGCCCTGCCTCACCAGCTCAGCCCCCTGGCCCTGGTTTAAAACAGCCCACTGCCGACGGGCTCAGAGTTTCCCTATCACAGCCCCCCCTCCACCGAAGGGGGCATCCTCCTGCCTCAGGGCCTCTGCTCTGCCCAGCTTGGAGTGCTCCCTCTCCCTGCTGGCCCAGCAGGATCCCAAGACCACCAGAGGGGCAGAGAGGTGAGGCCCAAACAGAACGCAGCCCTCCAAAGCCCCACAAGTGCCGCAGAGAAACACAAACCTCAGGAAGAAGGGGTCAGCAGATCTGCACTGTCCAACAGCAGAGTGTTGTCAGGTCAGAGAACAGAAAGACTGCAGCCCAGCATACTGTGGACTGCACTTCTAAAATGGTAGAGGCCCTCAAAGCTTCGGCCCTTTGACTTTGGGCTTGCTGTGTCTCCCCTCATTTCTCTGCAGCCTGAGGTGGCTTTGGAGTCACCACACCCTGGGATGAGCCCTTGACAACTGTGACAAGCCAGAAGGGGGGTGCATATGCCTCCGCACAGGGGGGCATGCCAGGGTAGCACCGTGGGGCACTTGAACGCTTTCTCACTCTGGTGGTATCGTCCACAGAAATGTACCAAGGAGCCCGGCCTCCCCTCCCTGTGCCCAACTCTTGCCATGGGCAGAGATGAGGCATGAGAGATGCCACGAACCTGAGGCTCAGAGGGAGACGGCCAGCTTCCTGGGCCTGTCAGCAGGATGGGCCAGTGCTGATGGTTTCCCAATGCCAGATAAATATCATTTTGAAGCCACGGTATTTCTTGAGCACAAATAGTACAGTAAAGCTGAGACATTTATATGCAATTGGGAGACATTTATCCTGTGACAACATTCTATTCCGATGACTTTTCTATTACCACCAATGATTAATGATGTAAATTCTGTCACTTGGTATGACGGATGCTGGGCAGCTGAGGGGCCTTTGCATAGATTACCCAAACTCTGGCTTCCCATTGGTTCCCAGGACAAATGTGCTCCATGCTTCAGTCAAGCATAAATGTAAAGTTCTCTTAGATTAAAAAAATATTATTCTTCTTCGGTACTTTCCAGAAGCAGGTGTCTTAGGATGGGGGGGGAGAGGCTTCTCCTCTCAAATATATTTTCCCTGCTCAGCATGAGGGCTGCTGGCACGACTCCATTTAGGAATAATTGCATAATTCTTCCCAAACAGGAGCCTGGGAGCCCGTCCCCATGGGTTCCACAGAAGGAGAGAGACACATGAGCAAGGCCCGAGGTCTTGGGCATGCGCAGCCCTCTGGGTGCTGGTCCTAGCTCAGCCCCACCCAGCCCAGGTCCCAGGGAAACC
This sequence comes from Heterocephalus glaber, assembly GCF_000247695.1. The sequence continues at coordinate 4,680,467 of NW_004624818.1, forward strand.
AGGCCTCTGACCTCTCCATCCTGCCATGCTGGTCCAGGTACCCAGCACGGCATTCCCCCCTGCAACTGTGATCACCACCTGCTGAAATACTGCCAGCGGCCCACAGAGCCAAAGAGGACGGGCACCTGTCCCCCCATTGATGGCGACCTCTTGGGTACAGCACTGAGGTTCTCCCTTTGCCATTCCCCTAAATGCTGCGCCTTTCTTTGGGCTCCCTCTGACCTGCCCGCAAGCTTCCTGCCTGTCAATCCTGCTTGACGGCTGCACTAGCTGTCTCTGGGGGCCTCCAGCCAAGCCCTCCTGTCCCCTCCCTGGGTCCTGCAGGGCAGAGCACACCGTCTCCTGCCCAGTTGGCCAGCCCGAGGCCTTGGGCCTGTCCTTGACTCCTCTCTGGCCCCATCCTCAATGCTGACAGATTACCAAGTCCTCCAGATTCCTCTTCTTAACACTCTCTTGGATATCTCACTTCCCTCCAGCTCCACTGCCACACTCTGGGCCACTGTCAACTAGACTGATAGCAGTGAGTTCATGGTCTCACAACAGCTCTCCGAGCTCTAGTCTCCCAGCCCAGCCTTCTCCTCCAAGCCACAGATACGATACGTCACCAGCCACCCTTCCCCGCCAGCACTGGAACCTGTACCCAACTCCCAGCCCATCCCCATCCAGCCTTCCTGACTCCCTTGCCACACACTTGGGATTTTCACAGCTCCCTGAACGTGCCTGCCATCTTTCTCTGGATGCCACAAGTACTCCTGTTCCCCAGACTGCAACAATCTTCCTTCCCAGGCCCCTCCACCTGGGCAATCTGTGCTCACCTTTTGGCTCTCAGCATGCTCAGGGCCCCTGTGGCTCCCAGTGGCCTGTCACTCTCCCCTTTCACCTCTCAACCATCTCATCTCCCCACAGGAGGCACTCAGGGCCTGCTCTGGGTCTCACTGGTTCTGTCCATCATGAATGCAGCACTAGCACCCGGCACACACAAGGGCTGGTTTGTGCACTTACTCAGCAGTGAAGCAAGGGAAGGGCCCACTGGCTATTCGGCTGCTTCCCACTGCTCCCCAGAACACCAACTCTTGAGGCCCAGAAATAACCCTTTCATCTCTGCACCCCTGGGGAGCTGCCATGGGTCTCACACGGTACAGGGGTTCTGAATATGTTTACAGAGAAACCAGGAGCTGATACAAAAGAACACGAAACCTAGAAAATCAGTGGCCTCATTTATAAGGCAAGAGCTTAAAAGTTTAAAGGAGGAGAGAGAATTGATGCGAAGTATGCAGCAAACATGCAGGCCTGTAAATCACGCTGTTGTAAATGCCACGGGGAGAGCAGCCTGGTTTCCCTGCAGAAACACAGAAAGCAGCTGTAATTCAGAGGTGGGGCAGGCCTTACAGGAACTAGCGCGGCTGCTCCTGGGTCTGGATTCCTGGCACTGCTAACTCAATTTGGCCATCTCTCTGTGTCCTTTCTTGGAAAACGGATGAGCTTTCTACTGCGATGCTTAGGAAGTGCCTGGGCCCGAGCACAGGTGGAGGGAGCCAAATCTAGGTCAGCTGGTGAGACCAGGCGGTCTCTATGGTCCTGGGGATTCCCACCTGGCCGCAGGGAAGAACAGGGAGGAACACCGACAGCCATGGCACGGGGCCCTGCTGGGCATCTCTGGGCATCCAGGATGGGGAGGGCACGGTGGGCAGTGGAGGCGTGTGCTGGAGACTCCGTTCCACCACCCATGCCAAGCACCACAAAAGCAACTGGCACATTCAGAGGCTGAGCTCAGACCCCGGTGGCTGGGACCGGTCCTCTGGGCAGGAGTCCAAGAGGACCTGAGGGTGGATCAGAGGCCCATGGTGGTAGGTGAAGCCTCCCACGGGCAGCAGGGCTTGCCTGCACTTTGTTTCATGGTATTGGGAGTTGAATTTAGAGCCTTTGCACTGAGCTACATGCCCAGCTTCCCACCCACACACACCCATCTTTCTTTTAGACAGTCTCACTAAGTTAGCCAGGCTGGGCTCAAATTTGTGATTGTCCTCCCTCGGCCTCCCAGAGTGCTGGGATACCAGGTGTGCACCAGGAGGTCTGGCTCCAGCTGTCTGTTAGCATTCCTAGTGACCCTGGTCACCACTGACCTACCTTCCTCACCATGAACAGTGACCATAGCTGCTTCCACCACTCTTCTGCTCCCACTCTGCCTCATGCTTCTGACCAGCAGGCCCTCGCCCTGGGGTCCCCTCCTCTCTGAACTCCCTCTGTCCCTTCCTCACTGGGCCTTCAGGCTGCACTGCTTCATCCCCCTGGAGAGGGCTGAACCTCTTCCTCCTGCTGCAAAACACCTTGCCTTCAGCTTGTGCTCCTGTCCCCAAAGCAGGAGGCAGAACAGAAAAAGCCTTAAAGCCAAGTGCCCAGGACAGGCAGGAAACTACAGAATCCAGAAATTCACAGCTCTTGGAAATTACTAGACTTCTTGGCTGGGTAAATGCATATACCTCACTACAAGAAAAAAGAAAGGCCACTTTTGCCAGGTTCCTGGAGTGATGGGGGTAAAAAAAATTTCTAATCTTTGAAGCCTTCATAAATATATCCTTTTTTAAAAAAGTAAAACTACTCAAATGAATCCACTTTTGGTCTGACAACGTCGAGGAATCCAAAGCTCCTGGCTTTTAAAAGCTTCCATTAAAGCAGCTTTTCTTTTTTTCAAAACGTAATGAATTGAAAAATAAATCAGAAAGCTTAATTAAGCCTGAGGCCAATAAGAGAGAGCCTGGCGAAGCTTCCTGACACAGCCCACACCAAGGCAGGGCTCTGCCTCCTGCTTGGCTTATTTCTGAAGCAGCTCCGGCCATCTCTCCTTGGAGTCCCTCAGAATTAGAACTCGGCTGAGTTTTCTTCAGGCAATACAGTGTGTCTTCATTGGTGCTACAGCAGGCTCGTAAATTAAGATACAAAGCTGGTGAGAGAGAGACGAGAATCCATTTGTGGGGAGGGAAGAAAAACCAGCAGAACAATGCCCCAGAGTCTGCCAGCTTCACGGATCTCCCCGGCTAGCGTGAGGTCCATTTCCTAGGACCTTCACACCAGGCCAGGGCTCAAGGAAGGAGGAGGTCTGTCGCAGCACACAGGAGCCTCCCCTCCCCAGGGTCGGCCTGAGATGCGGCTCTGAAATGAGCAAGTGATGCCCCAGGCAGCCTGCCCAGTGATCAGAGCTACCATGAAGCATGGCCAACATCTGGGGCCATGAACAGCTGTGTGTGTGCATGTGTGTGTATTTGCACACAGGTGTGCTTGCTGCACCTTAGAGTGCACACTCCTTTACTTGAACCTCTCCTGCCACACCTGCTATGTATATCACATCAAGCACTCCCCAGCGCCAGAGAGAACAGTGACAAGGCAACCTGCATTTGCATGGGGCAGGCACGTGGACTGCCTCAGAAATAATTACTAGTCGTGACTAGGGCCACTGTCCAGAGGCAGTTACGAGACCCTGAGGAAGAACCTGGTCTCCATGCAGCTCTTGGCTTCTCTCAGGATGCTAATATGAATGCTAACAAAAAGACTACTCCTTTACCTCCAAATCCATCCTTGACCCTCATGCCTACATTCATGCCGTCCCTTCCCACCAGAAGCCCTGTCTCTACCTCTCAAGAATCCCAACCTGCCTCTTCTGAGGCAGGGAAGCCAAGCCCCTGCCTATTCTGAGGCAGGGAAGCCAAGCCCCTGCCTATTCTGTGACTCTTTCCATAATCTTCTCCCTGATTCCCTCCTCTGAACTTCCCTCAGCGCTGAGCCTGGAGCCTAGCATGGTAGAGTTTCAAGCAGTCAAACAGAAATGCTTATCCATCCCGGTACCAAAAGAAAAAAAAGAAAGAGATGCTTATTCATAAAATACTTGAAAACATCCAGGAAAAGATGAGATCAGAATCCAGGGCAGGGAAAAGTTTCTCGGCAGAAGGTTGTAGGAAAAAGCTGACCTGACTCTACAAGGGAGGAAGCTTGAGGAGGGGAGAGACAGGGCATCCTAGGCAGGGGCCAAAGGCTAACCAAGGCTCCCGGTCACCTTGAGCCTTTGGAGCCTGGGAAAAGAGGGCAGGGATGGTCTTCCAGGCTAGGTCCTGGAGACTCAGGGCTCTTCTATCCACTACAAATTCCATGGAGCCACAAGCAGCTAGACCGGGGGGGGGGGGGCGCAGGTTGGGAGCTGGCCGTGGTGCTGACCGCCAGGGGCAGAGCGCCTCTATTCCCTGGCGGCTCTGCCCTGAGGCCCTCTCAGAGCTCAGCCAAACTCGGTGGTCACAGCAGGCAGGCAGTGGCTAACCCTACCTCCCCAAGCATCCAAGCAAGGCAGTCGGGCCAAGCAGTGGTAGCCAGAGCAAAGAGAAGAGTGTGAGAGAGAAGCTGGCCCACGTGTATGATGAGGAAGGACAACACTTTGCTCCTCTCAGAGAGGGAAAGCCAGATAATGTGAATCACTCAAGGCCCCAGCACCCGATGGCAGCCTGGGGAGACCCAGTGTGCAGCCAGGACAGGAGGTGCTGGGAAGCCAGCCCTGAGTGTGGGCACTAGAGTTCACAGGAATGGGATGCTCCAAACCCACCTCTGAGACTTGCCAGCCAGGACCTCAGGCAGGCCATGCTTCCTGCCCTGCAAATGCCTTGACTGCCCCATGGTTAACTGGGAGGACTTAGTGACAAGCAGGGTGACCGGCAGCATGCCTGGCTCCCAGCCTGACCTCAATCCAGGGCAGCTGTGACAGCGTGTCCCCTGGGAACTGGGGCAAAGCCTTCTGTTGAGAGGGCAGTAGAGGTGGGGCATGAGGGGCAGAATGCTGGGAGAGCCACCCAAAACAGCCTTTCCCCCAGCAGAGGGACAGAGGCCCTCCCCAAGCTAGGTGGTCACTAGATGTAAATTATGAAGTTCTCTACTATGGCATCAGAAATACCAAGGTTATTTGTAAAGCACTAAGAAATGTTAATTCCCTGGGGCCCTTTAGGTAAAGACAGACGATAGAGTGGCCCCCCAGGAGACTGACAAGAAGAGAGGCACTTTAATATTTCATTAGTGTCCCATTAGCAAGACAACACACGTTTTCACACTTGGTGACTTCTTGGGAATAACGTCTCATTCAGAAACAAACAGGGGACACCACTGCCGCTTGCCCTGCTGGCCTGCTAAGCATCCTGAAGCAGCCAGCTGGAAAGGACTTGACTTTCAGGGTTATGCTACTAGAGCCAATAAGCGCCAGCACACCAGACTTCCTGGGGAGGCTCCTATGAGATCTGCTAATCCAGGGATGAGGGGCCAAGCCGCTGGGCTGCAGAAGGGAAAGCCTTTCATATGCTTTTTAAGCTGGCCTAGCACGTTCACCCTCTAGGCCTGCTGCGGTAGAGGTAGAGTCACCCACCAACTAGGAACCCTGGAACCTGGCCGTGTTCCACCCCAGTTGCAGCACAAAGGGAAGAGGGCAGGGAGGGGAGCCAGGAATCAGGAAGACAAAGGGGGTGTCCTTAGCTATCACTGCGCAGATCAATGTCACATTCATTTGCTCAACAAATATCCGCACGCACAGGACCGTGCTCCGTGCTGGGCACACAGCAGGAGCCTGCAGGCAGTGCACAAGGGCGCCTACAAGGCGACTAAAGTGAAGTTTTAATTTATATTTCACAACAGCCCCTAGAGGTGCTAGCGGTGTTCCCACTTTTCCCATGAGCAGCAGCTCAGCAAGCACCTTGCCTTTGGGGCTTCTCAGCTCTCCCGGCTGCTAGCTGTGGGGACACCGTGAAGAGGACCTGCGGGCGGGCGGGCTCTGCCCTCGAGCTCCCCCCGTGCTGGCCCCACAGATTGTTTCCAGGTGACAGACACGTGTGATGTGCTGTGCAGAGGGGCATTTTTCCTGGTTTCCAGTTTTATCACCAAAGTCTCATTCTCTGTGACAATCTCTGGTAGCCAGCAGGATCTCTCAGCCTCGCCTCCTTATCCCACAAAGGGCAGTGTCAAAGGAAATCACAGCAGGCAGTGCCCACTCAGCTCATACGGGCCTCCGCCATGCAGGCCTCCTGGGCACCCCAACTCCAAGGACAGCTCTCCGGAGCCTGCAGTCCACCCACCACTCTGCTCCTGAGCTCAAGTCCGCAGCCTCCACACAGAGCAGAGGGCATCTGGCCTCCTGGGATCCCCTCTCCAACTCCCTCTCATTTGGTCTATTAATTTAAAACAAAGGAAGCTGGCCAGGAGTGGTAGGCATAGAGGATGGCTGAGGATGTAATTAATGCAGCTGCTCCAAACGGAAGGTAACACCTTGTCTCCTCATTAGCAGATGTACTGCAATTTAGGATGACATCCTGGAGGATGGTAATGGGGACACAGAGCTCCCTCACAGGCCCATGCCTCGCCTGCCACTTCTATTTCCTCACTGTGGAGCTATGAACAAAGCTCCCGGCAGAAGGCTCTAAGCTGCCAAAGCCCAGACACTAGGCTCAGCCACCAGCTCCCACCCACAGACCCATCAGGTGACAGGGACACACACCTCATCTTCTAAGTATTTCCTCATTAAATATTCAGCGTAGTTCCTGACCCTGGGGGCTGCACTCTGTAAACTGAAGAGACACACAATGGAGTGCAAGGACACAACCTTCCCGAGTGGTGACATGCAGATACTGGAGGTGTGCAGAGGACAATGCTCCAACAGCTCAAGGGCACATCAAGTTCTATCAGCATCTTTCCTTTGGAAATAAGACCAGCATTTCCCTTCAAAAGTAAATAATCTGAGCTGGCTTTATCTTGTGAGCCTCAAAAATAGCAGAGTCATTCCTACAGGGCTAAAGGCATGGCCCACTGGCAGAACGCTTGCCTATCAGGCACAAGACATGGGCTCCATCCCCAGCCCCACGGTGCTACATTCCAGCCTGGCTAAGGAGATGCACATAGGTGACTGTACCCAAACAGGTGAAAGGAAACTAGGGAAGTCGGAGAGAGAAAGGAAAAAAAAAAGTTGCCATACAGGGTTTTGAGATTATAATTCTCCTTTTCCACCAGCAGGTCACTGAGGGAAAGCCTGTGGTTAATTTGGAGCTATCTGGGTTGTGAACTTTATGACCAAGCAGAAGGAAGATGAACAATGTGCCCCTTCAGTCACCGGTCAGCACTGCCTGGGTATGTCAGCTCCACAAGGGCTTTGAGATGAGGGGCTTTGACTCAACCCAACACACTGGCCAGATACAGATAAAGTCGAAGGCTGAAAAGGATCGCTTCAAGTTCCACAAGCGTGCATTGTGAGAAAGACCAGCTGGCTTTTAGGACCAGTGACGTGGACGAGGCGGGCTGCTCCAGAGGGCTGCAGCTGAAGCAAAGGCCCAGGAGGAAACCTACGCTGGGGCCCAGGGGATCCAAAAGTTGCCACCATCCTTCCTTCAAGCTGGCCTGAAAGACAGGGGACCTGGAAAGTCCTTTAAGGTGATTTCTCAAGTCTCTTTGCACACACAGATCACTGGGTCAGAGATCATACAACTGTCCAAGGCAGCAGGCAATGGACCCGTCACCTCCTGTGGGCCTTCCAACTGCTCCAGTTAGATCCACACTGCAAACTGACAAGCAGGGCTGGGGTGTGGCTCAGTGTAGAGCATTCACCCACCACGTGGAAAGCCATGATCTATCCCCAGCACCACAAAATAAAATGTAACAAGGGTCGGGGATTTAGCTCCGTGGTTCCGCCGCCTGCCTCGCAAGCACAAGTTTGTGAGTTTGATCCCCGGTACCAAAAAAATAAATTAATTAAATAAAATAAAATGTAGCAATAACCCAACCTGGCAGGCTGCTCCGAGGGGCACCCCTCAGACCTGTCAATCAAGCGACACCCTCAGTCATGCCTCTCCCCAAGTTCTGCCCCAGGGCACCCTACAGTGGAGACCCACTCACCAGAGGGCCCCAGCCTTGAGATGCACCTCTTCCAGATCCTGCCTGCTTCCAAGCTGTCCCAAGACCCAGCAGCATTTATCACTGCTTCAATTAATTCAGAAATACTCTATTCAAACATCCTCTAGAACACAAGTGGTTATATTCTATATGTCCTCTCGCCTAAATTATTAAAAGGCCCAAGGATTCTCTAGCCCACATCTAACAATTCACACGACCAAAGCAGACAAATAAATTGAGTTTAGGAAATCCTTGTTTTCCTAAAAATTAAGAATGTGGCAAGTCAGACTGCTTAATCCTACTTGTCTCCATTGCAAAGGAAAAAAAAAGGATTATGATATAAAATGACCAGGATGCTTGTGGTTATTATTGTACTTCACCATGTTATTCTTTGATTTGATGCCTTTTAATTAAATTTCAATTGATCTAGCAGTTTCAGCAATGATTTCTCAATACTCATGTGACTCTGAAGATGCCAGAATCTGGCTAAATTAATATTGCACACTTACCTGTCAATAACCACTCCTGGTGAAAAGCTGCACACTTGGGAGCCCTGACCGACTGCCCACCAAGCAGCAGCCAGGAGGGCAGAGGACACATTCCAGCAGGTTCCCAGCCTCAGCTACAGCTCACACTACTGCACCCTAGCACCTCGTGGAGATGCACCCAGTGGAACGAATGTGTTTTTTTAAAAACTGGGTCTATCTTCCCAACTCTCCATCTCAAGAAAATGGCGAGGACTCTGGTTTATTCGACCTGGCCTGCTATCCTGGATCAAGTCACCAGCATTAAACCCTTTTGTGGGCAAAACATGTCATCTTTTACTTTAAATACGCTTGAGTGTCCTGGCTTGATATCCATAGTGGACGGCGTCCCGTGGTGGCGCAAGCCAGCTCCCAGGGGCTGGGTGGTGAGGACCAGGGGAGCACCTTAGCCAGTCGCCTGCCTACTGTGACACCCCTAGACACCAGGCCTGGGCCACAGCACAAGCCCCTTCCTGGTGCTGCTTGCCGCCCTGCAGGGCACACGAAGATCTGATGGCAGGATCAAGAAGTGCCTCCAAGACAGTAACGCTGGCAGAGAACGAGGGTGTGCTCTTCAGAACGAAGGCAGGGAAGAAGGGGGTCAGAGCAGAGCTGAGATGAGGGCAGAACTGCCAGGGTCCAGGCAGGCAGAAGGGCAAGGCAAGTGCCAAGGCATCAAGAACTGCAACTTGTTTGGGTATGTGCGAGCCAGCAAGAGATCAAGGAAGCAAGGAAAGGGACAAGACAGGAAGGTGGGGAGTCTGCACACCTGACCACTGGGGCCCAGCGGGGTCCAGGAAGCCTCTGAATTTGGATGGCAATGCAACAGGAAGCCGGGGAAGACAGCAGGGCAGTGGGACTACACTGGCTCCCAGGCAGGGCTGGAAAAGGGCTGGACAGGAAAGGCCTGTCGAGGCCAGGCTAGTGTGCCAGTCACGAGAGCCACATGCCACGAGCAATCCTGGCATGGTGGGGGCAGCTGGCCTCCCAGACCCCTCTGTCTCCCCAGGAAGGGGCTGTCACCAGCAATGCTGGCCTCACTGAGGCAGGCACATGGCCTGGACAAAGCTGGATGAGGCCCAGAACTCCTCAGCTGCCTGCATCTGAAACTCACCAAGCAGGAGCCTCACTCAGAAGTGATCCTGAATGAAGCCGCGTTGACTCCCACACTGCAGACCTCCGCACCCCTCCCAGAGCCGGGAGAACCTGGGGAGGCTGGGGGATGCTGCAGGGAGGGCAGCTGCTGAGGCTGCAGGTCTGTCCATCCCGTCTCCGTTCAGCGGAGTTCCTAGAGGTCAGGGAGGGTGTCCCTGTGTCCACCCGAGCCCAGGTATCTGGCGACTCAGCAGATAGCGAATGTTGACGGTGCTGCTTGGCTCCAGGACGTCCTGTAACTCTTCCTGTTTCACCAACTCAAGGACACAGGGGAAACCACACACCGGGTTTTTAAAAGCAAACAAACTGAAAAGCAATTAGACCAGACAAAACACTAAAAATATTTAAAGACTGAGCCCTTAAGTGATGATTATCTGGAAGATGGATCTCAACTTCCTCTTCAGACCCCAGGGTCCCCTCGAGACTATGCAAGCCTTGTTGTGGGACGCACGGCAATGCCCATGCCTCTTCGGCAGGTCAGCCCCACTTCTCCTCAGCTGCCCACTGGGCTCAGGCGATGAGGTTTTTCAGCTTAGCTAAAATGCATATTTTGATTTACTCAAGAAACTCGAACTGGCCCCAGGCAAATAATAACTGCATGAGAGTATTTCATTTAGCACCTTCCTCTTTCGCTCCCTTTAGGGAAAAGACTGCTGCAGTCAAAAATGAGGGGGAGGAAAATTAAATAAAAAATACATTCAAGTAACAGCTACCCAACAGGGAGGGAAGCACACACTTGTGAGCCAACTTCCAAACTCGTGCCGCTGACTTGCCTCTGAAACAATTTCACTGTGCCTTCTGTGCTTAAACAGTAATTATTAAAGGCATCAATTAAAAGTGCCCAACTCCATCGCTCCCATGGCCGAGACCCCTGGCATGTCTTCCGCCAGCCTGCGGCACCTGCTGCCACTCTCCCGTCCCGTGGCAGTGGGGTAGAGCCCATCCAGAACGCAGCCTTGCCTCTGCTTCCATGGGCTGCCCACCGCCTGCAGTGAGGGAGGGGCAGACCTGACCCAGGCCTTCTTTGCCCTAATTGGCACCAGCAGCTCAGGCACAATGAATGCACTGGGCATGGATGACACCTCCCTTTATTAGGGGGCTGACACTTCCAGCTCCCATAGAGAGCCCGGAGCAGGACTCCCCACTCTTCTCCCTCTCCTCCCCAGGAAGAGGGGGACCTGGGAAAAATCCGGGGCTAGGATCAGGTGGACACGACTTGAAAGCAGCCATCCCTCCACTGAGCCTCCCACATGGAAAGCCTCCAGGTCACACAGTGTCCTGCCCAGCTTATCAGGAGATGGTGGGCAAACTGGAGACTCCCAACCCCAGGCAGGTGCCGGGCTCCTATGGCAGAGAGCAGACATTCACTTGAGCAGTGCCAGCTCTGCATCCCTTGGGGGACCCAGGAAGCATGGGAAATCGTGTGGGAGGGTTGGGCAGAGGGCAAGCAGCAGCCTGCCAGAGGCTGCTGCAGCAACTACGCACTGGAGCAAACCCACATTGAGCACCTTCTGTGTACAAGGCCCTGTGCCCGGCCTCAGAAGACTCGAGAAGATATCCAGGTACTATCCCACAGGAGCTCATGTGTATGGAAAGACATGTCCATGACTTAACAAACATTTGAGGCATATCATACACTCAAAGCAGGGATCAATCACTGTAGTAGAGGAGGTGGCTAGAACAGATGGAGAAATTAACTGAAACTTGGATGTGTATCATTAGCCAGGTGCAGAAAGGACAAAGCACTGCATGGACAAAGGCTGTCAATGTCAGTCTAAGGAGCTGCAGCTTTGTCCCGCAGAAGAAGGTGTCGCGGAGGCAGAAGGGGACTGTAGGGAAGGAGGGAAAGGCAGGGAGGTGCAGAACAGTTCAGGAGGTTGAGAGACCCAAGCTTGGGGGCGGGCAGAGAAGACAACACAATGTTCACAGGAGGCCAGGGGGTGCCAGAGGGCACTGAGGAGGACCCCAGTATCCTAGCCTGAGCCACTGGCCTCAGGGGACACCTAAGCCTGATGAAGAGCCTGTTAGGGGAGGGGAAATGGTGAGTCTGGCTTCGGGCACCCCACAGACAGCTGAAAACGACCAGCCAGAAATACACAATGAAGGGCTGAAATTCATGAGACATCGGCCTAAGGATGCGTATGTGGGTGTCATCCACCGACAAGGGGAAACTGAAACCACAAAAAGGAAGACAGCCCAGAGCTCTCATGGAAAAGAGGGCTGTGGAGGAGTAGCTACCTCAACAGGTGGTCAGAAAAGGGGCAGGGACTGGGGAGCAGAGGAGGAGGATGGCACCCCAGAGGGAGGGAGAAAAACACTTTCTCTCAAGAAAAGGAGGGCTAACATCAACAAACGCTACAGAGAAGCCAGGAACAGATGAGGGCTGAAAACAGGTCACAGATTTAGTAATTAAATCAAGAGCTCCCAGGGCTAAGGATTTAGCTCAGTGGTTTCACCGCCTGCTGCACAAACGCAAGGACCCGAGTTCGATCCCTGGTACCAAAAAAAGAGTTCCCAATGAATCCTAAAATGAGAAGTTTCTACTTAACAGGGTGAGGAGACAGATCCCTTACTTCTGTGACAAGGGAAAAATGTGAAGGGAAAGGGAAAAAAACAGTAGCAGGCAAGGTTTGAGAAAGATACCACATGAAAACAGCACGTTCATGACAGCGGTAGAGAGCAGTGTAGGGTGGAGATCTGGATACAGACTTTGAACTCAGGAGAGAGGGATGAACTGCAGATGATTCTGGATTGCCTACAGACAGACGAGGGATGGCACCATCCCGCAGGAGTATGGAGTGTGAAGGGAGACCAAAGCAAGAGGCATGAGGTTTAAAAGAACGGGAAGGGACTTCCTCTCCAATCCCTTCACTGTACCAGTGCTCCTTTCTCGCCCATTCACCCTGATCCACTTTTGAATTCCAGTCACACGAGCTTCCAGAAGGGGTTGCTTCTCTGACAGGGCATAGAACAAGTCTTCACGTTCTTCGCAACACTCAGGTTCTGCAAATGGTGGCGTGGTATACAAGGTCAGGTCCTCAAGAAACCAGGGTCAGAAACATGGGTGACTCACCTGCTCCTCTGACATGGGAAGCTTTGAGCCTCATCAATTAGCTCAACCAGAAGCTGGGCTTTTCCTTGTGCTCAGCAAAAGACAAGGCAATGCCAACAAGCTGGACCCTGTGGAAACGTGGGTGTTGCAAAATGCATGTAGTTTCCAAACAAAATACATGGCTAAAGGGATTTGGGATTCAGTAAAATGTCTATAAAAATGGGCTTCTATGGCATTTTTATTAATGTATAAACAACACAGAATAAAACATGCAGATCTTAGTCTGGTCAATGAGCTTTAATTGTACACATCATGTAACCACCACCCAAAGTGGGATGTAGTAAATTTCCATCAGCACAAAATGTCCCTTGCCTTTCTACTCTTAATTCCCTCCCTGTGATACTCAGGAAACCACCATCCATCGTCAAACATGTTTTATCTGTTCTTGGATTCTATCTAAATGTACTCATGTACCATGTACTTTTTGGTTTTGAGTTACATTCATATGGTCACATCACTAGTTTGTTCTTTTTTATCACTCAGTAGTAGTCCACCGTGATAGTTTACTTGTTGTTATGGTTTGGATCGAGATGTTTCCCTACAGCCTCATGAGATCACAGGTGGCACCTTTGGAAGGGGACTGGATTGCAGGGGCATTACAGGTGGGCCATGGTCAGAAGAGGAGGGTCACTGTGGGCATGACCTGAAAGGGTTTATCTGCCTCCTCATTGCTCCCTTCATTCTCTGTGCCTCCTGTCCACCATGCCAGGCCTCTCTGCCCTGCAGCCTGCCTCGGAGCCAGCAGACTATGGAACGAGACGTGAGCCAAAATCAACTTCTCCTTCTTTAAGTTGTGGGAATCGGGTATTGTGTCTCAGGAACAAAGAAAGTGACTAAGACTAATTTTTCAACTGATGGATATATGAGCTGTTCCCAATTTTTGGCTTTATTTACACCTTCTTGTACATAAATCTTTTTGTGACCATGTATTTTCAGTCCTCTAAGGTAAATACTTAACAGCAGAAATTCTGAATCACAGTGCAACTGTATATTTAATTTCAGAGAGAGGGAGAGAGAGAAAAAACCCTGCCAAACAGTTCTCCAAAGAACTGTGCCGTAACACATCCTCCAGCAGTGTGTGAGTTGCGGTTGTTCCAGTCACACCACCATTTCATGCTGGAAGTCATCTGCACGTCAGACACCCTAACAGAGCACATCACTGTGGTTTTCGTCTGTACTTTCACGATGGAGGAGGACGTTGAGCACTTTCACACCTTTCCACATGCCTTCTGACCATCCGTGAAGCACCTGTTGAAACTGTTCAGGTCCACGCACTCCACATATACTTGTGTACCCACTACCACAATCAAGATGCAGAAAATTTCCATCACCCCAGGAAGCTGCTTGTACTCTTGGGCAGTTAAATCACCTCACCCCACCCTACCCCCTAGTAACCACTGACCTGTTTCCTTTCTACACAGTTTTGCTTTTTCAAAATGCCATATAAATGGAATCAGACAGTATGTAGCCTTTTATGTATGGTTTCTTCTCTGTTGTATCAGTTTGTTCCTTTTTACTGTGGAGTTGTCTTCTACTGTAGGCTGTTCATTCACCAGTTGAGTGACATCTGTTGTTTTTTCAGTGTTTGGGGGTCCTGACTAAAGCCACCAAAAACATGCACATATAAATTTTATATAAATATAACTTGTAAATATCTCTGGTAAATATCTAGAAGTAGGGATGCTGTGTCATTATTATAAACATAGATTTATTTATAGATTTATAAGAAACTGTCAGACTTGACTTCAAACCAGGGTACCATTAGGCATCCCTACAAGCAAAGTTTGAGTTTCAGGTGCACCCCAGGCCTTCAGCACTTGGTATTAGCAGGATTTTTTAATTGGCTTGAAGTCCTCCTAAGTATACACTAACAACTCCTCATTGTGGTTTTAGTTCATTTCTCTGACGCCTAATGATGTTGGAACATCTTTCATGTGCTTAGTTTCCATCTGCCTATCTTAATATGTCCAATCAAATCTCTTGCCCAATTTTAAATTGAGTTGTTTTCATACTATTGAGTTTTAAGTGTTTGCCTTACATTTTGGATACAAGTCCTTTATTAGATCTATGCTTTGCAAAGGTTCCCCCCAGTCTGCAGCTTGTCTTCAATGTCTGGGCAGTATTAATTTTTTATAAAGTCTAACATCTATTTTTCCTCAAGGATTGTGCTCCCGGTGCCATAGCTAAGAAATCATTGCCTACCCCCCAAGGTCACAAAAACTTTCTCCTGTTTTTTTATGGAAATCTTACAGTTTCAGAATTTAAACTTAGTTCTATGATCCATTTTGAGTTAATTTTTATATAGAGTATGGGATATAAATCGTTTCTTTCTTTTCTCATATGGATGTTGTTGCTCCATTACAACTTGTTGAAAAGACTTTCCTTCTCCAATGAACTGCCCTTGCACCTTTGTCAAAAATCAATTGGCTATGTGTGGGTCTATTTCTGGACTCTATTTTGACCCACTGATCTATATATGTCTGCCTTTTGGCAATACCAATTACCACAGCTTTATAGGAAGTCCTGAAATCAGGCAGCACAATCTTCTACCTTTGTTATCTTTCAAAACTGATTTTGTTTTTTGAGGTCCTTTCCATTTCCATATAAATTTTGCAATCAGCTTGTCTAAATTTTGACTAGATGGCACTGAATCCATAAACCAATGTAGGGGGAAAAAAGTCATCTTAACAATGTTATCTTTTAACATATAATACAGCCCTCCATTTATATAGATCTTTAACTTTTCTTAGCAATGTTTTAATAGTTTTCAGTGTATGGATCTTAAAGATGTTCTTAGTTTTAAAATTTTGGAAGCTACTGTACATTAAATGGTACTAATTTTTAAATTTCATCTTCTAATGGAAGAATACAATTGATCCTCTCTCTTGTAGCCTGTTGAATTCATTTATTCCTATAGGTCAACGGTGGTGAACCTGTGGCATGCATGCCATATTAAGCTGTCTGTATCACTGAAAGCTCTAAAAGGTTCGTCACCACTGCCATAGGAGGGGGTTTTTTGTTTGGATAGATTCCACTGGGTTTTTCATAATCCTAATTTTTGCAAATAAAAGTTATATCTAAGAATTCAATCAACTTGAGTAACTCCAAAAGATAGGTGTTTTTCAATGATTAGAAACTGTCCAAAACCCTAGAGGGGAAAAAAACCTTGGAAAAAATTCATTCTGATTGTGTAAGTTGAAATGGCAAAAATTTTGACCTCAGCGTTTTATCCCTTCTTGTTAGATTAGCACTCACAAAGGGCAACAGGAGGCTGTTTCATTGCAAGGAAATAGGCAAGGAACCCTGGTAGCCAGAGTAACATGGACATAGCTTCAAAGCACTCCCCTCCACACCCACTTCTTTCTCCTGCGCAGCCTGCACCAGCAGCAGCAAGCCTGGTAACCCAGCAGTGCGCCAGGCAGCAAAAAGGCAGATGTTCTAGCTACCTCTGCCCTCCCTCTCATGTCCAGAGTAATCTCTACCTTATAGTAACATGATCTCTCTCAGCCTGGTAAACAAACTTTGGGTTTCACATGTGACTTTTCAAAGAGCTCTCCGCTTCATCTTTAAAGCACTCCAGGGAGTGGGGCTGTTAACAGTGCTCTCCCACCATCACAGAGGCACGGGAAAGGTCTCGATCACAGGTGGCCGACTACCCAACAGTAACAAACACACACCAGTGTTTGAAATGCAAAAACCCAACACCCTTGTTTAATAGGAAGGCAACACAAGTTCACCAAGTTTCTGGCTCAATTACCCAAGTACACAGAAACAAGGAGACAGAGCATCAGATGAAAGGCTGGAGTTTCAAATGTGTTTCTGCCACCATCTGATTTTTTTCCATCCTGCAATCTTCTATAATTTGACTAAGGTCCTCAGTCACATCTGTGGTATCAACTGCTAGGACTTGTTTGAAGTTAATTACTACCTCTATCACAAAAGCCAAGTAATTATTTATCACGCTAGTGCTTTTGCCCAGTGGCTTCAGGCACAACTTCTCTATTACGAGGCAGTGAGACTATATCTGCATATGTGTCTTATATATATAATTTTTAAACAGAGAAATAACTCTCAAGTACTCCACTACCATTCTATCAAATGTGAGGCAAGTGATTGCTGAGTTCCCAATTATGTTCAACCTTAAATCACACTGTTGGGTTTGATTGTATATCCAGCCCCACAGGGAGCTGTGCAAAGGCATATATCTGGCAAGCTTTCAAACCACAGCAACAAAACATGTGCTAAAGAAAATGATTCAAAATATTAAGAAAGCAGTCATTTGTTTTAGAAAGCCTGTTCACGTGAGACAATAAGCTGCTTCCCAGAATAGGCGCCATCCATCAGGAAAACACTATACCCCAGCACACACTGGTTGGAGTCTGCCTCTCAGCCATCAGGGGGCTGTGATGATTATTTATCTCCAGAGTGCATCAAAGATGGCTAAGCAGGCTGGGCACATGCCCATGACGGCACAGCGCTGTCAGGGGCAGCAAGCCCTTCCTAGCCTGGAGAAGTGCCCGAGGTGACCTGCCTGATTCTCCCTACAGATCCACAAGAGAGCAAGCTGGGGCACATGGGCACATGAAGGTGAAAAGAGGTGGGGGCACCCTGGCGCTGGGTCTAGAGCATCTGCTTCTGTGTTAAAACAGAAACAACTACTACTTCTAACAAAACCAAAGAAACCAGGGCTCCATGTCAAACAGCGACCTGCTGGGATCTGCTATGTGATGAGAGGCAGGGGTCCTTCTAGGGCTCAGATGAGCTGGGTCAGCCAAGCTCAGTCTGTGGATCCAAAAGAGGCTCCCTCGGGATGAGGCTCAGAAAAGTCCCTCTCCAGCCTCTCTCCTGAGTATCCCCTTGAAAGCCATCCGTATCATCCTAAGGCACCATCCCTCCTCCTCCTCCTCCTCCTCCTCGAGGGCTGGGGCCAGAACTCAGTGGCAGGTCACATGCCTGGTGTCTGCATGGCCCTGGGTTCCATCCCCAGCCCTCTCCGTGATCTTAAACCTATCTGGACTGGAAGACAGAATTTATTACCTTCTCCTTCTATCACTAAACTTGACGAGTGGGCATTAGATGGATCTTGTTAAGTATACATATTAATTTTCTCTAAATCAGAACACACTAAAATTTTTAACAAATGTTTAAGCTCTTCAATCAACTCTAGGAAACATTCACTCAGCCAACCACAGTTCCCAAAACAAGGACTACAAAACTGCTGTTCGGCAAGTTATCTCAACTTTCCTAAGGTAACAACTTCAGGTTCGTGGGGTTTTCCAGGTAGCACCAAACACAGCACCTGCAAAGATGAGGGAAACTGTGGAGCCAGGCATCACTATAAATACCTGAGTCACGAAGAGTAAGAATAAAATCAAGCTTCCTATGGGCAGGAAATTACTCTGGCTCTAGGAAGGCTGGGAAAAGAGCAATAAACAATAGTGAGTGAGTACTTTTCCCCTGCTAACAGCCCAGGCCAGATAAATGCAACCAGCATCTACATGTACCAACCTCACTTCTTCAGCAGATTTGATCAGAGAGCCCAATGAGTCTGATGACTTTCAAACATCTAAATTATAACTACTATGTAAAGAATGTGTCAAAAACAGTGTCAAAGGTACTATACATGCTTATTTCTAATAATCTACTTGGGAAAGTCACTGCCCTTCAAATATTTTCCAGGTACATAGAGAAATGTCTAGAACATTCACTTGACTAAATTACCATGTTAACTTCAAAAGCGGCCAACCGAAGGTTGAATCAGAAAAGCAGTAACATCTGGTGATACTGGTAGTTGGTTTCTCAGTGTCAGCTGTAAGGGAGAAATGGCTTCCGGTCAAAGTGGGGTCAGTGAGTTCACACTAACTAGGCCACGGGTGACCAACCCATACTCCCGAGCCTTCTCCCCACCCCCTGGATGCCCATAAACACACACTGCTCACACAGTAGGAGTGGCACCTGCTGTGGCTAACCCCGTCTTGTACCTGCCTCTCCCACTGTTGGTCAGAACCATTTTTCCAGGCCCAACTGCCCACCTCCACTTCACACACTGCTCCCGAACAGATGCTCTGTGAACAGGTGCTCTGTGAACCTGCCTGTGCTTATCCTGCCCCACCTGGTCTCCAAGTGCAGGATCAGGGTGAGTCAAGGCACCTGCACTTGAATGGCCACAGATTCCAGTCAAAATGTGAAAGGAGCGACTCTCTCAAACCTAGCTTAATGACCTCATTCTTGATCAAAAGCAACGCAAGCCAGGCACAATGGCAAACATCTGTAATCCCAGCTACCAAGAAGGCTGAGGCAGAAGGATCCAAGTCAGGGCTAGCCTGGGCAAGTTAATGAGATCCTGTTTCAAATTTAAAAATTTTAAAGGGCTGGTGCTATAACTCAGTGACAGAGCACTTGCCTAGCACCCATGAGCCCACAGGTTCAATCCCTAGTACTGTCAATAATAATAATAATAATAATAATAATAATAAGGCAGGGGCCAAGGATTTAGCTCAGTGTCACTGCACCTGCCTGGAAAGCGCAAGGTCCTGAGTTTGATCACTGGTATGTGGGGGAGGGGAGATAAAGCAACTCAATTCTCCAGCCCCAGGGCTTTTTCCTAGTTCTCAGTTCGAAAAAAATCCATTTTACCATAAATTAACTAAGAAGTCACTGTTTTCACTTGTACAACCCAACCATGTGACATTGTCCTGATAAGGAGACCAACGAGAATGGAAAATGCTAGGAGCTTCTGCTTGGCAGACAAGTTCCTGAGCTCTGCAACCCAGTCCCCAGCTCACATACTCAACACCAGTGCCAATGCCCCGAGAGACAGCTTGGAGCAGCACAACGGATTTGAGATTCCACGAGGGGGGAACATGAGTCCTCCCCAAGGAAGTTGGATGCAGAGGTTTGAGAACCACTTCTGAGCACCCTCACAACTTTCCCAGTATCAGTAGCCTTCCATATTTTCCTCCAAAAATTCTCCATGTTGCCAGGAAGAAAACCAGAGAAGCTAAAAGCTGCTCACTAAAGTTTACATTTCTACAAATACCTGTATCATAACAGATGCATTACCTGACCCCAGAATGACTGCTGACCCTAGAAAGGGTCCCCATTTTGCTCAGAGAAAAGACAGGGAAAAAATCACAGAAAATGCCATCTGGCTCTTAGTGTGAGTTCAACTCTGGTGCTGCCCCACTGTCCTCAGCAGGGAGCTGAACCACCTGGTGAGCTACAGACCAAGAACCTGGGAATATTAATGCTCCATCTCAGCAGGGGGAGGTGCAAGAACCACTTCCAGTGTGTCCTGGGACACAGGTGGATTCCATTTAAGCACAGCTCTGGTGTCAACCTCGGAGTATCAACCTTTAGCCCTAAAAGATGCAGGGCAGTGTTTCCCAAACAGCTCTAAACACATCGAGGGGAACACCAACCAACTAGGACTTCAGGACACCCTGCTGGACATTAACTCCTGGTCTCCTCGGCTGCTGGCAGTCTCTCAAGTCCTTCTCCCACGTCCCCTCCAGTCGCAGGCACTTGTGCATATGCAGGAGCTTGCGGCTGCCCGACACAGCTGAGCAGATAGACGAGGCCCCCGCCCGAAAAGAGCTGCTGGGGTGGGGAGGACACAGGGGCCAAAATAAGAAAGCAAGACCATCTCTGGCAGTAACAAATCTATGAAAAAGCCAGGCTGCCATACAGAGAGCTGACAGGGATTGTGTGAGACTGGGTTGTCAGGGGAGGGTCTCTCTGAGGAGATGACATTTGCAATGAGCATGGCTGGCACAAAGGAGTCAGCACACGAAGATGGGCAGGTGGAGGAGGGCAGAGGTACAGTTAATGCAAAACAGAATCGTGCTTGACAGGTTCCACGGATGGGAAGGGTCTGTGTGCCTAGAAGGAAGAGGCAAAGGGTGGGAGAATCGCTGAGGGGTTAAGCAAGCTACTGACCTAGTCTACTTCTAACAGACACCCTGGCCCCTGTGTAGGGAATCTATTGCAAGGAGAGCAAAACCAAAGGCAGGGAGGGAGTCCAAATGGGAAAATGGGGAACATGGCCACGCAGAGAAAAGATGGGCGGCTTGGAAGGGGCAGGACCTGGCGGGGGGGGGGGGGCGCGCGGCCTGGGGCTGGAGAGGCAGCTGCACTTTGGACAGAAAATGGTCTTAAGAGATGGGTTAAATGTTTAGCATGGAGAAAAAAGGCAGAATCAAGGATACTCCCAAGATTCTGGC
This sequence comes from Heterocephalus glaber, assembly GCF_000247695.1. Next base: position 4,701,379 of record NW_004624818.1, read on the forward strand.
TTGACCAGTCAGTTTGTATAAGTCATCCCTAGTACTTATCTTCACAAATTATCTTTCAAGGCTCTTTTCACCAACACTGACCTTCAACCCTCGCCTGCCACCTTTTAACAGTGGATAGAAAACACTCCACCCTGTCCAAAACAGCAAGGCAGACTTAAGCGTCAAGACTTACAACCATGGGTCCTGCTGCGTTCTAGCTTAAGTGCCGGCACGGAGCTCGTCAGAAGCCTGGCTGAGCTTCTTGTCTCTGCTCCCTGACACGGCGGCCCTCCTGAATCAAAGCTTCAGTTTCCTGGCATTTTGCAAAGACCCTCACCTGAAGCGGCTGCTCCCAGCCTCAGCTTCCTTTTATCAAGCTTTTAAAAACAGACACTTTTTCTACCCTGAGTTTGTCACAGTTTAAAATGTTGTGCTAGTTAGCAGTAATTATGTAAATGTAAGCAGCCACTTCTATTTTTAAAAGGGAACCCCATTTAGCATTCTTACATCCTGAAATGTTTAAAATAGCTAGTCCAGTGATGTTTTCACTTTATTCAGACTGTTTGTGTGGATTTAAATACAGGTTCAACAGAAACCAAAGCAAGTCAGACATTTACTTTCTATTAAACATCGACATCAAATGATTTTTAAAGTATTTATTAATTATATTGGTACATTTAAGGTATACAATATAATGACATTCATCATTGGAAATTTGCACCTTTACATAATCCATCTGGGTTCTTATGAAAAAAGTATTTTATATTTAACAGAAAGAAGGCGTCAAATCAGCACACAGGCAGCTTCGCCGTATTTACTGCCAAGCAGGGCTGATGTTTGAGAGGTGATCAATTTGGGAAAGGAAGGCTGTATTTCTTTAAACTCTTCAAAAAAGGAAAAATGCATTTGAGCAAATCTTTTAATTATAGTATCTTCCAAAGAACCTACAAAGCCTTTATTCTTTCCAAACTTAATGCTTTTTAAAGGCAGCTTTTGCCCCTTAATTCCACATGAAATATTCAGCACAGCATAATTAAATTTTATTCCATGCTATTTTTACTGGGTTCACAGAAACAGAGGGTGGCAGCATCTTTAAAACAAACTTCCCAGAGCTTTGCTTGCACACTGAATAGTCCCTTCTCAAAAGTGAACTTAAAATACAAGACCTATTCCCAAGACCTAGTTCAGTCTAGGAGAGTTAGGTGGTCTTAAAACTCAGGTATATTCATCTGTCACACCCAACCTTCAATAAACAACTTCCCCAGTTCGCTAGACACTTAACTTGTTCCAAGACACCCCGAAGCTTGGATCTTCATTTTCAACATTTAAGTATTGGATACTATTCTTTTTCATTGTAAATCTATTTGGTATGTAAAGATGCTACACTTGGTCTTAGCCACAATGCCACAAAGCAATATTGAGAGGTTAAAGAAAAGGAGAAAAATATGAAAAGTGTCTACTCATGATCGAAAATAGGGCCGAGGATGTAGCTCAGTGGCGCTGTGCCTGCCTGGCAAGCACAAGGTCCTGAGTTCAATACTGGGTACTGGGTGGGGGGGAGACTAAAAATAACTGTAGTTTAAATAAATACTTGGATAACTGGGTCCTTTGTGTACAGAGGAAGAGGACTTTATGTTTTTGGTCATTTACATAAATTATACAACCAAAACCTTAATCTTGTTTCCAATTAGGGTCTGTAAACTACAAAGGCTTGTACCACAGATAACTGAACCTAATGACAAAAGAAAGGGAAGTACTAAGTCTCCCAAGTGACCTACAGCAAAGCTCAGCTCTAAAGAAGCCAAGAGCTACATGCCTATCACCCTGGTGGACAGCAGCCTCCTTCATGTCCACCTCCCACACAGTGTGTGTGAGGCCGAACTCTTCACTCTGGGTCCTGCAAACCCATCATCAGGGACGAGCTCGGGTCGATGGCTGTCCTCCCTCTCTTCCAGTCAGACCATCCCATGTGCCGTTTAGCGTCCTAAAAGCATCACATGTGAAAAGGCACCAAACCAACAGCCACCCAGATTTCTATCACAGGACACCAAAACTGCTAGGGGTTTTACTCTAGATGCCACTCCAGAGCTCATAGGCGCCACATTTAAAAGGCAAAGGCATGGATGCTTGTTCAGCTCTGAAAAGAAGAAAAGGAAGGTTCTTTAATGAGGCGCTAGGGTTTCAATGAGACCCAATGCCACCAGCACACAGGCTCCTCTCAGCTGTTGGAAATGGACACCTAACCAAAACCAAGACAGACAGGCCAGGCGCCTAACAACGAAACTCAATTTTTCTACTATAGAAACAGGTATTTGAATTTTTATAAAAGCATCAACATCTCCATTGTGCTTGCAAAAAAGAATTTCTTGGAAGACTCACTCCTGTGTCCTGACTGGATCTCAATGTTGCACTGAGACGTTCTGGTAACTTCTCAAGAACCTGGTCCATTTATCAATTTTTCAAGACATCATCATTCCATTCAAATATCTCAGTGGCTCTTGTAAAATATGTCCCACACATCTCTATTGCCAAGGCTTATCTCCGGCACAGTATGCAACCCAAAGATCACAGACAAGACACAGTCTCACAGGAGAGGCCGCAGTTATCCTAGAGCTGACTGCCACACAGTGGGGAGCAAGAGAGGAACCAGGGTTTCCAGGGAAGGCACCAGAGGCTGGGATTGTGTCAAGTCAGGCCTAACCATGCTGATTTAGTAATACGTAGCGGAGACTGAGCTGAGGCTGAATATGCAAACTGCCTGCTAGATATTAAAGAATCACTATGCATGTTAAATAGCATAGGTAAGATCACTAAGGTAGACTTTAGCCAACTTAAAAAGAGAACCTCAGCAAAAAGCCTCACAGTCCCAGGCGTTCTGCTGGAAGCACGGGCTGGGTGTGCTCAGGCCACACGTGTGGGACAGGTCTCAAGGGCCTGGGGTCTTGTGTGTCCCCAACCAAGTCACTCCTTGGCCTCCCTTACTCATCTGAGTTCATGAAGAGAGGGACGAGGCTCTCCCTGCCTGTCCCCAGTGCTTGTTAAGCCAAATGAGAAGTTGTCTGACATCATTTCCTTAAACATAAAATGAGTCACAACTATCTTTGTCATATGGTAATGTTAATTACAGATTATGTATTTAACCTAGCTTTTAATTGGGAAGCCACTACATATCTTATTTCTAAGATTTTCAGGGTTATTTATTCATTTTTGAAGATGCTTGTGCTTCTATCTTCTCCTAAATTGTAACTGCATGACAAGTACCTATGAGACTGCAGAAATATCAGGCTGAAATACTGATGTAAACGCACTACCCCATCTTTCCTAACGTTGCACATCTCATTAGTTGCATAAACAGGAAAATATTTAGGTGTTAAGCTCCTGGAAAAGCACAGGAGGCTGTTCTAATGTCAAATGGTCACAGACAAGGAACAAGGTAAAAACAGAAGGACGGTCTATAAGCAAATGCCCTATCTCTGATGGAATTCAGGGATTCAGGCAAATGTTTTGGTGCTAGCCAAGTGCTAAACAGGCACGTCAACCAAATCTGACTATGTTCACTGGGACTGTATAGGGAAAGCCATCAGGAAAACTCAATTATACACCAGTGGGGATCACAGGAGTAACCAGGTGGGAGCATGAAAACACCACACTATCTTTGCTGTACATCTATGAAAGTTATTCCAAAATAGTTACTTTTAATGACTTTTTAAATTAAAATGGGGTGGGGAGCTTGCCTTTAAGGAAGAGAAGGAGACATATCTTTAGTAGCAACATTCAGGGCTCTCACACAGCATCTCATTTCATTCTATCATCTTTTCACAAAGGTTTAAACCATAGGTTAGAAATCACCCCTATTTCACAGCTAAAGAAACACATAAAAAAAACCTCCCCAGGGTCCTACCTTTTCAGAAGTGGAGGTAGGATTCACTTTCTGATCCGCCTCATTCCAAAGCTAACACTCTGGCCATGGGACCTCAGTGGGAAAGGTAGGGTCCGGGGAAGGTCAAAATGGGAAACAAGGGCCCAACAAAGACAAATCCACCAAAAGGCTCATCCCAAACTGTGCCTGTGTTACCTAAAGGCTATCAGGAGGTTCTTTCCCTAATCCAGGAAGTGGTGCGGTCTCCCCTTGAAAAGGTGAGTTAAGAGACAAACCTGAAACTGGATGCCCTAGTTCACATGGGACAATCTGGAATGTACCTTCTTCTTACACCAAGTCGACCTCAAAATTCCCTCACCCTGAGGTCCAACACTCAGGACCCTCAGCTGCTAAAGTCACTGCACGGTGAGACTGGCTGAGTTAACCCAGGGCCAAGACTTAATGGAGAAAATGGGGGACAAGCAGCAAACACAGAAAAAGATATAGTTACAGAGGAGCACAAACCAAAAATCACAGGCCTTTCCAAACTCCCCAAAAAGAAACACTATCGCAAACAGGCCAGTAAGAAGCGGCTGAAGCTCTTGGGTCACAGTCCTTCTCTGCCTGATGTGCTGTGTGCCACCAGAGGGCACTAACTCATAGAATCATTTTTTTAAAGCTCCTATCATATACTTTAAGCTGCAGGAATGCTGAATGAAAATTAGATTTTAAATCGCTGAAGTGTTCAGTACGCAGTCTTGACAGTGCCTTTAAACATTCATCGGTCTTACATTTCTATTTAATTCCACAAAACTTACGAGTACACTCGTGCAGCAGCTAAAAACAGTAAGTTAAAAGTAAGATTCCAAAATCAAACTAGGAGCAATGCACTGCTCCTCCAATCTTGGATCACATCTTTCACATGCTCGCAACAAAAGCAACAAGAAAGATAAAACATTTTGGTTTCTTCTTTGCTTTGAGAAGCCATTCTTCAATGAATAAGAAGTGGACATTCACCATAATAAAATTACAGTATATTAAGCATGATTAAAACATGATTTAATCTTTCACACTTGAATCCTTCTACTAAACAAATTTTCAAGGGGTTCACTACATCCTAGGATGCTGTTCTAAGCACATTACTTACATAATACAACATCCTTCTGAGGCTTGAAAATGCTACTTTAGAACAAAGTTCAATCTTCCATTTCTTGAATGCAATCAAGAATTTTTCTTTACATTTGTGTCCTCCATTGGTGATGCATTTGTTCACAAAACTTACAAATATGCATCTGTAAGTTCTGCCTCATTGACCATCTTTTGCAGTTTTATACTTACCTCCCATCTCAGGCTAAGATTACATAATCCTAGTATTTCAGGAATAAATGAAAATGCATCATGTCCCAAAAGGTTTTTGTCTTGTGATACATAACATCTGCCCTTCTGTTTTCACACTGTATTTAAAAAGAGCTAAATCATATTTACTGATTTGAGCAGAAATAATGTTCACTATCAGTGTGAAATAAAATTCAAGTTTAACTGGTCCTTTGTCCTGGCTTTAGCTGATTCCCTCTGTGTGTAATGACCAAAGGTTATACTGAAATGAACAAAATCTGACCAATAAAATATGCTATACCTGAAAAGAAGTTTCAGTTCTTTAAACAATTCATCACAAGTCAGTGCTACAAATAAACTCACCTTGAGATAACAGCCTACATCACAGGATACTGTCTCCTTGGGGTTTTTGTTCTTTATTTAAAATTAAAAAAAAAAAAAGACCTCCTCAAAGGTTTTCAAGAACAACAATGATATTCCGACCTATGCCAACACAAAGAAGTGAGCAACTATGGCACCCGTAAGGGTGATCTGGATCAAAAGCACTTTTGTTAGTGTCATCTAAACACAGTTATGCATTGCTTAATGTGTCAACGGTGAAATCGTCACAGTATACTGATACAAACTAAGACATATGCCATCACTAGGCCACATAATCTGATGCTACCACCATCACATACAATATGTGGTCCACTGAAGGCCCAAAAGTCATTCTGTGGCACATGACTGCCATCACCTCCAAGTTCCCTGTATATTTTTGTCACTACCTGCACGATCTAGAAAATATTTCTCTTGCTTACTTAATGCCAAAACTAAATTATTAAATAATAAGGAAACTGTTCAGTACTTGCCAATTTTCTACCTTCCTGTTCTCATTTCTTGATGGTTCTTCCCAGACTCTCCCTAGGTGTCTTGCTGTTACAATATTCCAGAGACATGACTCATGCCTTTCCCACATCTATGTCTTCTACTATGCAGAAGGCACGGATACTAAGTTTGTAACTCATAACTCCAAAGTCCTCATATACTCTGGTTTCTTGCACCACCCTGAACCAAGCTGCTAGTTACTTTCACAGGAATTAAATTTTTACACTTATTCTCAAATTTTCACTACTTGATCTGCTTAAAAGGTACACAACATTCAAGAGCAAGTTAAAGGGAAAGATAAAGACGCAACACTAGTAACCCACAAGGTTCATTCAACGGCATTTATTAAAACTCCACCATGCCAGGCACTGGTCTACGTGCTGGGGACATGGGACAAGACAGACCCTGCTCTCACGGAGCTTCCATTCTCATGGGAGCAACACAGCAACACAGAAAGGGGTTGTCACTGAGGAGTAAGTGCTAATAAGAAAAGGGAAGCTTGCTAAGGGGAAGTGGATGGTGTCAGGGATGGTCCCACAGAGGCCTCAGGGACCGGGTGGCATGGGACTGCTGTCCTTCAGAGCTAAGTGGGGTGGAGGTCACTTTAATCTATTTCATTTTTAGTAGCATTCAGTTCAAATTAACCTGGGCTTCTGAGGACAATTAATGCAGTCACAGGACTGTCTTGAAGCCAGAATGGAGCTGGCAGGATGGTAAAGCTCTCCCTATGAGCTCTGCCAGCTTCGTCCCAATGTGTCAGCCCTCATGGCTCGAGCTCTCTGGATCCCTCTTCTTGCTGTGCCCATGAACAAGTGTGTGGTGAGAGCCTTAAATAAACAGGTGTAAAATGGGTCAAGGCCGTCACTTCTATTTCTGTTTTTAACTGAAGAAAATTTGCCCCATTTCGAGAGGCAGAGAGCGAGGAGGAGAAATCTGAATCAAGGCAACCTAGAGTGGGCATTAAACACACACACACATACACCTACCCCACAGGTATCACGTACATGTACACCCACATACATCTTTTACTTTCCTCTAACTCAAGATGGGGTCTTGCACAAATGTCTTTTTGCAATTATTACAGCATAACTTATTGGGTTATAGGCTGGTTTTATTTTGTTTTTCATGGTACAGGGGAATGAACCCGGGGCCTTCACACAGAGGAGCATTCCCAGCTCTTCTGTATTTAGAGACCGGACCTCACTAAACTGCTGGGGCTGGGCTCAAACTTGTAGCCAATGTACCTCAGCTTCCCAGAGTGCTGGGACTATAGGTGTGTGCACCATGCTGAGCTGGAGGTTGTATCTTTATGAGGCCACAAAACTTTTCTAAAGGATCAAATTAAAAATTAAAGGTTCAAAGATGATCAAGGCCCAGACTCAATTAACACTAATTTTAGAAGATTTCTTTTTAGTTATTGTGCATATTCAGCAAACTAATTCAGTTGTTTTTTTCTAACATAGTGTCCCAGGGGAGTCATTCTGAACAATCAGCTCTCTAATGCAGATTAACATGTCTAAGTACATATTGATATAACAGAACACAATGCTTCAAGAGGCTCCCTGCTAGAGACTGTTCATGAAGCACAGCCTTAAGAAGCTAGTCCTCAACTCTCAAAAATGCCAACTGGAAATCCAGGGTCAGGTCCACAGGTTACCAATGTACAGTACTCCAATGGGACACTGGAGGTCACTGAGTAAAAGAACTACCATTTCCTAACTAATTTAAGATCCTAACAACCCACAGGTCACATCCACATGGCTGTGAAGGACCAACAGGCACACTGATGCAGAGGAAAGCCTCGAAACTGCTCATTCACCTCCCTGGCTCAGGGTCTCCTGCAGGTGAAGAGTCCAGTGAGTGACTTCAGGTAAACAGGGAACGCTGTGTTTATTCAGTCTTACAGGCCAAGTTACAGCACTTGGGGAAGTGAGCAGATGCAAGTACTTCCCTAATTTGGGGCTGATTCCCAACAAAACTCAAACTAGCTGGATGTAAGTATGACCGTTCAATCCCAGGGTTACAGTACAGAGCAAAGACCTGGCCCACTGAGGCTCACGTGCAGTGCTGAGACGGGTCACTTCCACAAGCTTCGAACATGGTGCGGAAAAGGCCATGTCGTGAGAGGGGCCGCGGGCCTCTCACAGGAAGTCCTCATTACACTCCTGACCCATTTCCCTACTAGTTATTCAAGTAAACAATTAGTTACTCAAGATACCAGAACAAAATTTCAAGGTGCTCAAGGGTAAATTACATTTTTTTTTTTTTTACATAAACTGTGACCATCTCTGGAATCAGCAGCTTCTGACTTGCTTTCCACTGCTCTCTGTACATTTGCTTTCTGCAACCAAAATTTTAAGACCTGTATAAACAAAAACAGTATTTATTCTTCTCTTTCTCCAAAACAGTTATTACTTTTTTGTCTTGAAGGTATGTGACCCCACTACTACATCCCCCACCCAACCACCCAGATCCATTCACTCTCAACATGTGCAGATGCTGGGCTCTGGGGAAACAAAAATGGAGGCCCAGCACCTGCACCCAAGAAGTTTAGCGGGTTAAAGACACCACTGAAGAAACCACGACCACACATCATAGAGAGGGCCCCTGCAGAGTGAACTGAAGGGCAGGCTGTGCTGGCAGAGCCCAAGAAAGGGTGCAGGCATCTGGGCAGGCTGCTAGTCCATCCAGCAGATCCAGCAGAAAGAGGAAGGGCTGGCCAGAGCAGGGAAAAGACAGTACAATGTACCTGCACCTCCGGGAAGGGGAGACGAGGGGGGCAGTGCAGCTGGCTAGAGCACAATGCAGGGCACAAGGGAGGGCTGTGGGGTTTGCTGCTTCCCTACTTTGACCTGCACCTCCACACCTGGAGGCAGGAGCTGCAGGCTAATCCGGACTCCTCCGGTGGATGCACATCCAGGCGAGCACACACACAACTGCAGGAGTGCAGAGCACCGGGCACTAGTGAACCCTGCACCCTGGACCAGACGGAACACCTTCCCTGGCTAAGGTCAGGCTGATTGTGATGGTCAAGTAAGTTTCAGCAGGCGACTTTTAAAGAAATAAATAAATCACAAATTTAAATGTCATACTTTGGATTTTTTGAGCATTCTAGTGAGCAAGATATACATTAAGAAAGAACAAATGTCAACCTTGCTAGTATCTTAGACACGACTGTCATTTCAAACAAACTAGAATTTTGTGTGCACCAATTAAGTAATTATGCTAACAATGCTTTTAAAAAGTGAATACTTTGGTTCTTTTCCACAGCGTGTTATAATTTACAAGTGGCATCATAAAATAGCTCTTCTTTTGCTGGGATATGCCCCAGTCCATTTGTCATAAAGATTTATGTGTGAAGGGGTGACTTTGTAAGCAAACCACCATTTAGTGGAGAGAAAAACCTCAAAACAAATTACAATAAAGCCATTAATGTTCTTTTAATTTCTTGCTTAATTTCCAGTTCTTGGTATTCATACATTTCCCCATCAAGTGGCAACATTTTAATTAGAATAAAGAGAGTTTAAGAAAGCTCACGTACTGAGTAAGTTTGCATTACTACTGAATGCTGTTTCCCGAGCGCTTTCATGTGAATATGACAGTGCCAAGAGGGACAACACCATGTCTACAAAGAGAAATGCAGCTCATGATCCAGCAGATTCTCACAATGCTCTTAGATTTCTGAAGCTATGGGCTAACTAACCTAGAGTCCTTGTTCCTGGGACGTCAGCTGCTACAGTGGGAACAAGAATTGCTCCCTCAACACACAAGTCATCCAAGAACACAAGTTCACAAACATATTGCCCAAAGTAGGCTCCTCTTCTTATTTCCTCTTCCTTTTGGACTAATCTTAATATTGCAAGAAATCAAAGGAAACCCAAAGTACATTTAAAAGTGAAAAAGGTATGGAATCACTTGGGGGAGGGGCATGAGAAGTAGTAACAAGTGACCTGCACAGGTATTCCTGCTTATCCTTTCAAATTATTTTACTTTTTCTGGCCTACAAGGCTACACAATAGCTTCCTGATGTCATGATCCACTTTGTGTGTGGTTCTGTTCTTTTGTTTTGCACTGCAGAGACAGAACCCAGGCCCTCACAATAGTTTTTAGGCTAGCACTTTACCACGAGGCCACACCCCCAACTCCATCGACACTTTAAGGACTCAGTGTGGCCTAAAGCCTACATATATATACATATATCGCACACTGTAAACTCTGCAAGGAAAAGTGCTGACCAGATCTGCCTGTCAAAAGGATGTGGGCAGGCAGGGTCTGCATGCCGCCTCCTGCATCATGCGGGACACAACAGCCTCAAAGCTTCTAATACTGGCCTCTGTGGGGATTCAAACATCTTGAAGATGACTGAGCTAATAAGCATTATTAACAGACTTTGAGGGATTTGAGGATGATGCCAAAATAAAGATCGGCATCTTAAGATATGTCAAAATACAGGTGAGAATCTAAAAGATTTTTTTTTTCCTGGAAAAAAGGTGGCTGAACAAGTTGCTCACGTGGGTAATATCTTCTTCATTGGTGACTCAATGAAAGGCCTTCTGGATAGAAGTAAAAGCCCAAATGGAAACTGCTAGTTTTGGGAGATCCTGTCAAAATTACAGCCTGCGTTTCTAATATTTTGCTGTGACTCAGAAATCCTGCCCCAAACCCATAACTCCAGGAGGCATCACTCGGACTTACAATGAGGCCAGGGCAGCCCTCAGAGTCCACAGGGACTCTAAGCCTTGCCCGGGAGTGGCAGGTTATCCATGGCCACCCTCCTGCCTCCCAGCCCCACTCCAGGCAGAGCCCTTCACCAACCAGGCCTCTCTGCTCCTCGACTCCTCCCCTAGTAAGCTGGGTACATTACTTCCACAGCCACTCACAAAGCTCTACGCTGTCCAGCAAGGCTGCCACAAGCCTGAACTGTATCCGGGCAAGGAAGGTGCACGAAAGTGTAAAAAATACTGATTTCAACTGTACAAAATTGTAGCGTATCACAATAACTACTACACAGATTTCATGTTCACAGATTCTAGATATACTGGGCTAAATACAGTAAAATATATGACTGATATGACTGAAATTCACTGCATTTCTTCTTACTTTTAAAAGATATGGCCACTGGAACATGTGAAGTTACACATGGCTCCTCCCATGGACAGCTCTGCGCTAGACTTAGATCGGTGGTGACGAACCTATGGCATACGGGGCACGGTGGGCTGTTCCTATCACTGAAAGCGCTGAAAGGTTCACTCTAGGTGTAGCCATAATCACACCCCTCACAATGTCCATGCCTAGCACTCCTCCCCCTCACTATCCAGCTCCAACAGTCCCCGACCCCACTCCTTAAATCCACTGACACTGTGACCTCCTGCTGCCCCTCGCCTCCCTCTTGCCTGGCTCAGATTATGCGGTCCGTCATCACACCAACTCACCCACAGAGCATTCAGCTCCCTTATCCCTCCTCCCTCCAGAGAACTCACCTGACAAAATCCTAACCCTGGGTCAAATCCCACTCCTGCCCTCTCCTGGCCTGCACTTAGGCTGCAGGGAAAAGGTATCTTCCCAAACACCAGCTCCACTTCCAGTCCTCCTGTTTTATTTAACCCACCTGCCATCAGGCTTCTTCTTCTCACCATTTTACTCACACAGCTCTTACCAGAATCATGAGTAACTTCCACACTGCCAAACCACAGCGAATCTTCAGCAGGCATCTAGCTTGACCTTTGGTAGCAGCTGGCACAGCCACCAACTCTGTCCTCAGGACCCTGTCACCTGGTTTGCCTTCTCTAGTTGCTCCTCCTCACTCTTCTCTGCTTCCTTCCCCTACTGCTGGGTGCTGCTCCAGGGCTCCATATTTGGACTTCCCTGCCCTCCCTCCAGGATTTCTCTCCTACAATGTTCAGCAACATCCAGCCTAGGCCTCTCTTCAGAGTAAGATGCTCACTGCTGCCCACCCAACACCTCCACTTGGCATCTCAACACATTCCCGCTGGCTTGAACCACTGGTGGCACATCCATGACTGTCCCATCTGGCAGCTTGTACCAACCAATGGGCCTGTCACATGCCACTGGATGGGACAGGTATGCATGTGCCACCAGTGGCTCAGAGCTGCCCAGCAGTGAGACATATGAATTACGGCTCCATCATGAATGTGTTAAAGCCAAGCAGTGTGAAACACAGCTCCAGCATTCCCCTTGCCCTGCTCCCCAACACCCCACTCCCTAGGTCCACCCAAACACAAAAAGGGAATACTGCATTCTTCCAGGCAGTCTGTGCCTGACAGCAACATCCTCCCCAGCTCTCCCATGTGAACACAACCTACCTCAGCCCTTGCTCTGATACGTGCCCTGCAACTGCCTTGGCCCAAGCCTCCATGGGCTCTTGCAGTGGCCCCCACCCTACTCTCCTGAGCCAGGGAGCAGCAACTTTTTCTGTAAGGACCATGTGGCCCCTGTCACAAGGCTCAACACAGCTGTGGCAGCTCAAAGGCAGCCTTCAAGGGTATTCAGGTGAACACGTGTGGCAAGGTCCCTCAGGGCATGAAGGAAGAATGTGGTTCTCTCCAGTAGATGCCGGATTTTGAATTTCATATAATCTTCACATGGCATAAAATATTGGGGCTTTTTTCAACCTTTTAAAACTGTTAGCTGCCACTGCCACACTGCGATCAGAGAAGAAAGCTGAGGGAGGGAGTGGTTCCGGTACCAGCACCAGCACCACTGCCCTGATGGATCTGAGGTGACAGCAGCATAGGATCTGCCCGAGTGGCCCAGTGTGGCAGCAGTGCTATGAGCAGGGCACTCTTACATGGGCAGCAACATCAACCTCATTTCCAAGGCAGAGATCTGCTAAGAGGGCATCCTCTACACCACCACCACCAAGAACTCCACTGTAGCCCTTGCCAGAGTTCAATGTTTTGGTACAGAAGACAAACAAATGGTCCAATACGGCCTCAAAATGAAGTCTTTGAATACATTATATTCCGTGGGAGTGACATTTACAACCTCAGTTTGTGAGCCACCGAAGTCACAACATTCTTTGCCTCAGCTCCCAGCTATTGTTCAGTCTTCACTAGGTTCATCTACTTCTTCATTCCAGTCAGCTGGTTCCTATGAACCTTGTGGCAGGGTGCTGACCTACAGCCTGTTCAGTCCAAGTTCATTAGCTGAGCAGCAGTTTGGTGCTGTTGGTATTGCTGGAACTCCCTGGCATCCTTTGGAACAGAAATGTCAGACAGCGGCACCTTATCCCAAAGAAGTGCAGCTGGTTCTGCCTTTACACAGGATACAAGATCTATAAAAACAGTTATCTCAAGGTCGCTCCAGCCCTGACACTTTAAGAAGTCCATGGAACAAACAACACAGATTGCCTCAGCTCACTTCCCTGCTCCAGCACTTGCTGGGAGGAGGAGCCCTGTATCAACCAAGCCTTTGCCATCTACCAGCCAAAAAGCAACGGAGAACCAAGAGCAAAGGCCCGCTGAAGTACACAAAGTTTCAAGGCCAGAAAATGAGCAACTCAGAAATGACAGCAAAAGACAAGTAGTTTCAGATGCTTCTTCAGCTCCAAGAAGAGGATCTGGAGGTCATCAGGATGCCCAGGGAAGATTTGGTATTCATCAAGATGGATCCAATGAAATTCGAGAAAGACTTTGACTTTCAAAGCGCAAGTGTACAATTTAACAAGGAGGAGACTGACAGAGTTTCATAACAAGCTTAAATTAAAATAAGATAAACTTGAGAAACAAGAGAAGCCTATAAATGGTGAAGGGAGACTCTGGCATTGAGACCCAAAACAGTGAAGGAAATGCTGACGAAGAGGATCCCACTTGGACCCAACTGCCTTCGTGAAAAAACGAAATCCTTCTTTGATAATATTTCTTGTGATGATAATAAAGGCCAGAGACCACCCTGGGCTGAAGCAAGACAATTAAATGCTGAAACACTTATCTCTTCTTGGCCTTTTGGCTAAGATCAAGTGTAAATGCTGAAACACTTGAAATTTCACTTCCTCCAAACCATGGCTGTAGAGGGTAGAGGCAGAGGTGGCACCTTTACTACTCCTCAGGGATTCTGTGGTAGATTCATAGGAGGCCGTGGAGGAAGGGAGTTTGCAGATTTTGAATATAAGAAAGACAACAAAGTTGTTGCTGCATGGTCTTCAAATAAGTCTCTGAAAATGGATGAATTTGTAGCTCTCTCTTCATGGTCCTGATTAACTGGTTTCAATCTTCATGAAGAATGAAGAGATGAATTTGTTGCTTATTTGTCACCAGCACTGGGTTTTATTTTTCTGCTTAATTTCAAAGATACAACACAATTACTTTGGGGGGAGAGAAAGCTCATCTTTAAAAATGATTAGACTTACAAATACTTTTTGATCAGCCAGAGTATTTTCTTATCACAAAACTGCTCGTGGCAATTCTTTCAAGCTACCTGCAGACAGGGCCAGGATCTGTGTTCTGAGCCACAGAAGGATGTGCACGTGTATGAGCGTGTGTGTGTGTCTCTCTTTTTCCTTTCTTTCTTTTTGGAAATCCTATAATATGAGGTAGTTTATTTCATCAATTAACCAGGGTGCTGGCTAGTAGAGAATTCTGTCAGTCAACTACACATACACAGTACATGCTGTTTCTTAAGCAAAGGTAACTTTTTTTATATGTAGTTGTAAAATTCCATTAGATTTCACTGCCAAAGAAACATTAAGAATTTTGGAAAGCTGTATAAAAAAGCAACTAATTTTTAAAGAATAAACATTTTTAAACCGGCACAAAAAGTCAACAGCATCCTCAGCTCGCAGGCTGCACTGACACAGGCAGCAGGCCGGATGTGGTGCAGAGGCTGCCTGGAGTGCCTGCTGTCCTCTGTGCCTACCGTGACCCTTCTATCACGTCTTAAGTGCCCACGCGGCACTCCCTCCTGCTCAGTAAAATCAAAAGGCTTCACCGTGACCTGAGGCCCCGAGACACTGCTCCCGGCCAGCTCACGATGGCTCTGTCCCACTCTTGTCTCCAGCCTCCGCCCGCTTATCTTCCTGGCTTCCCTCACCTCGGCTAAACTGGATCTACTGTGGGGCCTCTGCTTCTGCTGTCCCTTCTGCTTGGGCCACTCTCACTGCGGCCACCCACATGGCTCCCTATACCACCTCCTTCACGCCCTTTACTACAGCACTAACTTACAGAGCATGTGCACGGGCAGACACCCGGACACCGGACAGACCACCTCGCTTCTGCACTCATCGTGGTCACTATCGCTGACATCCCCTCCTTTACTATTCAGGGAAGAGCAGGTCGGGGAGTTTCTTAACAGAGGGAAAGAGCACAGGAAGGAAGAGAGAAGCCTGGGCCAGATGCCGACAGCACCACTCATGAGCTGTGTGACCCAACCGAGGTAACTTCCTCATACCTCACCCGTGAAATGCAGGCCAAACAGTGCCTATTTCCGCAAAGTGACCTGAGGAAGACAGGCACACAGCACCGCTCAACTATGTTTTTTGTCTGCTGTTTACTATTGCTTTTCCCCAACCAGAAAACAAGCTCTTCCAGGGGAATAGAGTGATTCTCCTTACTGATCTATTCCAGATCCCTATGACAGAGCCCATACCAGGCACTCAGTAACAGGCACGGTGGTGCCTCGGTTCACGAACTTAATTCTTTCCATGATTCTGGTCACAAACCGAACTGGACGTGAACCAAATCAAATTTCTCCTAAGGTCAACATTGAACCTAACCACTGAATCTGATTTGGTTCTCGTCCAATTCGTTTTGGAACTAGAACTGAGGAAAGAATTAAGTTTGTGAACCAAGGTACCACTATATTTGAAATTAACTTACTTTGGAGAGGGTAGAATGCTCTACCTACCTCTCACCATCACACAGCTATCAGGGCAGGCAAAAGCTTTCTCCAACCCTACAGGGAGAGCAACAAGAAGGCACCACCCAGATGGGCTTGCTGCTCCTCCTTTCTGTGGAGAAAAGTCTATCTCCGGCCTTGAAGCAAGGCATGGAGTTTAACTTCCTACATAAGAAGCTCCCTACAATCTAAAACTGCTAAATACTCAAAGGTTACATATTCAGGTCTTGAATCACATTAGAGAAGAAACAGATTTCAGAGTCGAACCATTTGAAATTCTACATGTAAAATGCCGACTTAATATCTACTAGCACAATTCTGCAGAGATCTTATGGTATGTACAACCACAAAAGGCCACTGAAAGCAGCTTCCATGTAACAGATGACTCCTAAAGCCAAAGAGCATCTCCCCGCATAACAGGAGCCCGCCTCCCCCAGGCAGCGGACACATTTCTGTCTACCTGGGACACACAAGCTTGGGAGCCCATCACAGGTCTCATGGTTTAATATGTCTCCTTACAGCTGCACAGACAAATTTCTAGAGAATGACTGAGTTTTCATTTACAGATGACATTAAGAGGGTATTAAAACACTTCCAAGTTTTCCAATTTTACAAGTCAGTAATGTGAGAGTACTTGTGTAGCTCCCAGTGTAGGGTCAGCTCTTCGGGCAAAACTTCTACTTCTCTCAAAGCAGCACAGGGATGGTAAAGTCACCCACTGTTCAGCAAAGTAGAAACTATGCTCCTAAACGCTAAACTAAAATGCTCCTCTGTGAAGTAAGAAATAAACGTCTTCAGGACAGGTTCTACCAAAGAGAAAATAAACTGAGATGTGGGTGGTAGAAACACACCTATGTCAGCCAGTATGTAATTCCAAAGTAGAACTGCCTTTCTGCTTGAAAATCATGTGTCCAGCTAAGTAAACATTAAAAGGAGGGGTAAGAAAAGAGTTAAGGAGTGGGTGAATACCAAGACTGAGCAGCCAGGCACCACGTGCATGGCCTGCCTCTTCCCTGCACTGGCCTGGCTTCCTGCTGCTGAGGCAGCAGTGACTAGAATAAATGGCAGGGGGTGGTGGGGAGGTCCTAAGAAGTGATAAGACCCCAGATAAGTCTTTTTCTTTCAGCCCCTGTGGATGCTTTATTTTTTAAGTTCTATACTTGACTTGACTATTAAGGTCAGTGTGACATAGCAGAGGACCAGCATGAGGCAGGTGGGCCCAAGTCCCATCTCAATTCCGCACTGGTATACAGGGACAAAACCTAATGATGGAGCTCTAATTTAATACTGTATTTAGCTGATGATCCTGAATAACACTTTGTCAGCTTTTGTGACCTAGCACAAAACCACATGCCTTGTGATCCACCAGCTGGGCTGTAGTAATGACCTTGACTCAAGGCTTAAAAGCATTAGTTGGGACATAACTTTGATGTATTGTCTTTCCCTATCAAACTGCAATGACTGTCCCCACATTCGGCATCGGATGGGGTGATGCCAAAATTAGATCGTGGCTGGTTAATAAAGACTACCTTTCCCCTTTGGTACCACCATGAAAGCTGCTATTCTCTGCTCTGCTTGTTTGGAAGATCAAAAAGCCACGCTGTTTGGCTTACAGGATGCAGGGATAAGTACCATCTGCCTGGTCTGGTGTTTCTTTAATTAAAACTTTAATTACAGATCTATCTCTGCACAGATATGTGCAGTCTATCAGCTCCTGTTCTTAATTACCTGTGCTAATGAGAAATGAGAAGAGAATTAGTGTTTGCTGAGTGTCTACTATGTTCAAGAACTCATGCCAAGCAAGTGCTGTAAGATGGGCCAGAGCTGGAAAGGGATACCCAAAGCCAGACTTTAGCTGAGGACTTCAACCTGCTCCTTGACCAGTGCTCCTTGCACCACCACAAACAAGTTACAGGTCAGCTAGCTTCTCCTGTGGGAAAATGCAGCACTAAGAAAAAAGGATCCTAACAGAAGTGAAAAAAGGAAAAGGACAGTCAAACCTGAAGAAGAAATTCTGGGTAGGTGTGTGTGATATCTGCCACGTGGCACGTTTCTGGACCCACCTGAAGACATGGGTAGAAAGCAGAAATTCTCATCTGCATCCTTGATTCTGAGGCATGTCACATGGTGCCACAGTAACCACGGGCAGTCTCCCTGGCAGACAATACCACAAACGAGAACAACAGGAGCTGTTCTCTGTTATTTCCTGCCTATGTGGCAATTCTGTTGCCACCGTCTATATCAACTCTCTTTCTGACAAGGGCAGATTTTCACTGAGGAATGACAAAAATACCTTTCTATACCCTCACAATGTGTTTGTCTCTACAAAAGCCTTGGACAGGTGAAAGGCCACTAGAAAGAACTCATGAAGCAGCCAAGTGGCACCTGGGCCAACCTGCTGGGGTCAGGGGCAGCACACACAGCCTCCAGCTTCCACACAGAGGGCCCCTCTGCTCACCCTCAGAATGGCCCTAACTTTATGCCATCTGCTGCTGCCGGGGTAGGCAGCAGGAAGCCGTGGGAAGATCATTCCAACAGCTTCTCTAGCTCTTCTACAGAAAGTCAGCTCGCAGCAAGCCTCTGTGCACCAAAACACGACTGTGCGCTCTCCACTCTGGTGCACAAGACTAACATAACAGGAGAGCCGGCACATCCAAGGGCCTTGACCTCAGGCTCCTCATCAGCAGAATGAGGGTCTGGCTCAGGCAGTCGCGGGCCTTCCAGCTCAAAACTCATGTGTCTAGCAGTGTGATGTTAGGCAGCCCTGTTGCCAAACAACCAAGTTAGGGTAGATCACAAACAAAATCCAACAGTGTTCAGACCAATGAGGGGCGGTGCCTATTCTCTGAAAAAGAGATAATGAGAGACAAATTAAAGTATTTGAACACCTACTGTGTGTTGGCCACCTGGAGGATTTCCAGTCCTTTATGGTCTTAAGACAGATACACTGTGAACATCAGGTGAGTGGATGGAAGAGAGAAAAAGAGGGAGGACAGAACTTCGGAGGAGATGGGCAGAAGAGTGCAAATGGGAAAGGGAAAATAAACGCATAAATAATAGGAGGCAAAAGAAGAAAACTGAGAAAACAAGAAATGAAGCACAGCCTTCATTAGCCCTGTAACTAAGCACAAGACTGGCCTCAAGATAGTCAGGTTCTTGCTTGAAGACTCTTCTACAGAGCAGATGGCTACAACTCGGCCTACAAGAAAGGTACTGCTCAGTATTGAACAACTAAGCTTGCCCATAAAACCCCACTTTAACTACAATGAAGCCAACTATAGAATTAATAGGACTGGACACATCTGAGAAGCACAAATATGAATGTTCACAAATTACATATTTTCTCTTATTTATAAACTTCCTGCATTTCTGAACCTGTTGATCTATAGTTATAGTTGTCTGCTACAACAAGATCAGAATCGCTGGTGGGCCAAGCTCCAAGTTTCCAAAAAGCCACAGAAATTTCAGAGGTGCACCCAGTTTGACAGAAGCCATTGCTCTAGAGACCCTTCAGGAGCCATATGTGTAACAGAGCCTTCCTTGCGATCGTGGCAGAGAATTATGAGAGCCAGGTACACCTTCATGTGAGCCCTACTAAGTTAGGGGTGACATTATGTTAAAAGGTCTGGAAGCCAAGGAACAACGATGTATACAGCTGAGGCTCCTGCAACCAAAACGGCAGAACTGTTTCTTGTGAGGGGCTCCCCCAGGTATGCAGGTAAATGTGAGGCATGAGGGGTCAGGAGATGAGGAGAAGCACCTGGAGTTGAGCACCGATTGTGCATGAGGCTGGAAGAGTACATTTAACCTACCTGAGCACCAGCATTCTCCGGTGCAAAATAGAGTTCACATACCACCCACCTCGTAGGCTCATCTGGATGCTTCAAATACATGGAAAGCACAGGGAAGACTATGTGATACATATTCCTACATATGCAGAGATGACAGTGAGGTCCCCTCTCCCTCGTTCTACTTTAGAGGACACCAAAGCCTCATAAAGTCAAGCAAAAACCTTGAAATAGTTCAACACCCTGGCTCCTTCAAAGCTAGCTACAGTTTTCAGGGTGAACAGATACAGGACAGTAAGGCTAACTAGGTGAAAGGTGGCCTCCTCCTTAGGTCTGTTTCCTTGAGTCTCCATAACCAAAAATAGCTAAAATGGAAGAACCTGTTAACATAGAGTGAGGCAGTCCTTCATAAGCTCGACAAGCCAGGTGTAACTTTACCCACCAAACCTTCATCTGTTTCACAGGTGTTTAATCACCATAAACCATGCAGTTCCCCTTTCTCTGAGCACCCAACATCTCTACATCAGTGGCAAAAGATTGAGAGACGGGCGGGTTACAGTGTCATTTTGTGTTTGGTGTGTATGCCCTGCTCCTGATGGCCAGGTCTGGCCACACTACATGCCAGTGCTGCTTAAAGGATTTGGCACACATCACTCAGCTAAAACTCACCATGATCCTTTGGGTAGGTGTTATTATCATCCCCAACTTAAAGAGGAGGAAACTCAGGCACAAGGAGGGTAGGTAATGTGTTGCAGTCAGAACACTTGCAAGAGGCCGGGGTGGATTCGAACCATGGTCCTGGCCCTTCACCACGGGTTCACTACCACTGCCTCTTGGCACAGCCATAGGATGAGGTTCAGTTTCAAAAGCACCTTTCTTCTGAGTTCCCAGTGTGTTTCATTTATCCTCCCAACAACCCTAAAAAGCAAGTAGGAAACATACAGTATCTACATTTTACATACAAAAAACGGAAGTAGCATCAATGAAATGTTTTACAAACTCCTACATGGTCAGCCAAACAACCAATTTCACTGTTTGCACACCAAAATTAAAATCTGGTAAAGATTTCTGTTTTGAGTATTTTAGTTTTGGGTAATTAACAGATGCCAATGACATATCCAGAGACTTTGCTAGTCTGATGCAGACTTTCTGACTCTCACATAAGGGTTTTCTCAGTGAATCACAATTACAAAAACAATATCCATGTGGCTTATGACTTACATAAAGTTGCAAATACTAACCAAATAGCTAACGCTCACTGAAAATAAATAATAAATGTATCCATGTACTAGCTGTCTTTGAAAAATTAGCTTATCTTAAAATATATCAAAGGGAGAAAACCTTAAAATCTAATTGATCTAATCACAAAATAAAACACGACAATAAAAATTTCTCTTCTGTGTCTATTAATGTCCCTTCAACTCCAACCAGGCTTATGACTAAACCAGGTGGGAGCCCAGAGGGGAGCTGACTCTGTCCACAGGGAGCTTGGGGATCCTAAGGGACCAGCAGCAAGAGGAGTGGAGTCCGACAAGCAGTCACCACTCTCCGCAGCCCTGTGAGTCAAGAAATTCTGTCAGGCACCATTTCTTTGGTGCTGGAAAGTTACAGCATCAAAGACACAAATAAAGGACACACCTGAAGCCAAAAATGTCTCTTGGAATCTGAAAAACATTCCTGCACAACTGTGTAACTCACTGTAATAACAAAAAAAACTGCCTTAAAACTCAAGGTTCAGCGAGAAAGTGGCTCCCAACTGTTGGGACAGTTACAATTAAGGGGGCTTTACGATCACAGGATTTTTTTGCCTATTAGTATGTCTCAACTTTGATAATTTGAAATTCTGGGAAAAGATGGCCAGCAGGCCAAAGGCAGTTTTGCAGGTATGTGGGTATAATAGGTACAAACAACCTCATGACCCTGAGGAAGTGTTCATGAGAGTTGTGATCGCCAATGAACAGCTCGCCACGACTAATTTTAATTTCTGGTTCTAATGAATGATATAAACTTTTATAGGTATCAACAAAGCTCAGAGAGGACTTAAATCCATTTCAGTGCTCATTTAGCAGCTTCAGCTGTGTGCAATTAAAACATCAGCATTAAATGTTAAGAGAATAAAATAATGAGACGCTTAAAAAGTAATCTGTGCCTCACTGGGCCATGCTAAGAGATCTCCTTTTGGAGGGTAGGGTGATTTCTTAGGAATATCTTGCAAGTTCAAAGAATTAAGTTTGATTTTTGGTTTACTTTGCCTTTAAGTATTTTCTGAAAAGAATACAATAAAAATGCATTACTTGAAAAGCAAACATGAAATAGGAACAAATGGCATAAATCAATCTGGTATAAGGACCATCAGAGCTAAAACCAGGTTTCAGGGGAGACAACAGCAGTCTGGG
Organism: Heterocephalus glaber; assembly: GCF_000247695.1. Next base: position 4,723,455 of record NW_004624818.1, read on the forward strand.
TCATGTTAAAAATGTTGACTGCCCTTTAATTATGTCTCAAAGAAATACAATATTAAAGGCAGGGAGAGGTGAATTTTGGTAATGAAACAACTTTGTATTCTTCTAGCCCTTTAGCAAAAGTAAAATTAAAAATCTAAGCTTTTTCTCCCAATAATTCTTGAGAATGCAAAGTATAATCTGAGGATGGAGAGTGTGCTATTTCTGAAGGCAAGACAAGCTACCCTGCAGGACAGAGTTGCATGGTGATGGCAAAGGGGCTGTGTGAGGGGAATGGCAGTGGTTGGGGGGCTGGGGGGGGGGTGGCTGTGGTAACCCAGGTGTGAGTTATATGTGAACATCAGTTAATTCAGCCTTTGCAAAACATGGATATAAAAGGAAATATCCTGAATGGGGAAATGCACTCATTAAACTTAAATTTGTAAAGGATGAAAACACAGATTACACTTTATTTTAAAAAACTGAAATGAATTTTAATACAGAAAATGAAGACAGCATTTTGCAAATTTATCACTCAAAGGGGTCTCTCTATTTGAGGAAATCAGCGTGCTACACTTTGAGAGATGAAATGTTACAGCTTGTACACCAAAATTAAAAAATGAAATTAAATTAAAAAATGAAATGGTTACCAAGGTAATGCAGGTCAGGGGATCAAAGGTGAAGGGTCACACATTATTAAAAAGAAATCCAAAAGGACGGCTGCGTCATGATCTCTGCAAAACAAAGGAGCTCCAGTAAGTACAACTAATATCTCTGAGAATGCAAAATCAAGCTCTTGAAAAGAAGACTCCACTGTAATTGAACACGGTTATTCCTGATTACTAGTACAGCCATTTTTATTTAGATACAAAACCAAATTTTAATTACCTGTTATCAACAAAATTTTGTAAACATTTTAATCATTCAATCATATTAAAAACCAAAATATCTCCAATTGAAAGTGACTGGGAAGTATTGATATTTCAGTTGGAGCCCACACCCTGTTTTCTGGAAATGACAAGTGTCTGATAAGTTGCCAACGTATCAGAAATCTAATTTGGTCACAGCATGGTTGAGTTTTCTCCCTCTCCTCAAGGAATGAGTTCCAAAATTGAGTTTTTGCAAATTTCTTTCATTTGAAGTAGCTGCATAAAATTTCCATTATTGGAACATTTAGTATAACAATGTTCTAGAAGACAGCAATAAAGTGATACATGATAAAATAAACTGTGTAACTATATCTATTAAGATCTGTTCTCACATTCAACTTTCACTGCACAGGGAAAAAAATCATTTTAAGCAAAATAACTTGCTAGTTCTACTGGATTACACAGAGTTAATAGAAGATTGACATAAGGAATATTTAACAAAGGGAAAAAAGTTTCTGACAGGCTTCATTTCTTCAACAAATGTTATTATTTACTCATGGCACCCATTAACAAATGTTTTTAAAAGAATATAACAAGCTAAGGGATTTTTTTTTAATGTAGCTACCACCTAATTCATGACAAATTTAACTTTACGCAACCAACAGTAACATTAATAGTAATGGCAAATAATTTCAGCATTCACTTCACTAGCAAATAAAATAAACAGTTTCACACTACAGTCTTCAGTGTCTCCTCTGAAAAGTAAGCTTGAGCAGCTACCTTCCTACTTCAGGGTCCAACTCCTGACGCTTACTGGCCAGGAGATTCTGAAACATTGCGCACACGGGCCTGCCCCTTGAGGACAGGTTTGGAAGCACAACTAGTGAAGGGCCTTGGCTCAGTTGCCGCTCCTTTATCAACCCTCACTTGCCATTCCTTCTTCTGCTCCCCCAGTTCAGTTTTAGCCCAAAATATTGAGCACCTGGGTTACCCTTGTTAAGACCAAATTCCCCAAATACTTACATATTAAAATACAGACAACTGTCCAAACAGATTTCATTAAAAGGAACAGGATATGCTTTCTAGTAGCTTATGGCAATCAATAAATAAGCAAACTCTGTAAATGCCAGATTTCTGTTCCCTCTGATCAGGCTGTGTTAAAATAGCTTGCAGAGCTTCATGCACTGGATACAAGTGTGTTAGTGCCTTGAGGCTACATCTCTAAAATCAAGATTTCTTCCCTTTAGGTTGCACCACTGCTGAAAAGTAAGCCGGCATTCTACTTTTCTGGAGTGCTCATCTCAGTGTGTCACATATGCATTTGTTGCTGCGAGGCATGCAAGCAATTTTGAACACTACAGAAGGAATCAATACCCATCAAAACAATGCATACGTTGTTTTAGTGGTAACATTATCTAGACCATTTCAGCACATTTGTAACAAAAGGCAAGAAGCCAGTAGTGAGACCTTAGTCAAGTTTTGTTGTTCTAAAACATTTTATACTAAAAAGGAGAAGCAAGGCCAGGAATTTAGCTCAGTGGTTCTGCCACCTGCTGCGCAAGCGCCAGGACCTGAGTTTAATCCCCTGTACCAAAAAAGCAGAAGCAGCAAGCCTATTCAGACTGACTATCTCTAGGTCCCATTCATTAGCAAAACCTATATTTATAAACTCTACTTGACAACAAAATTAAGTACTTACAGATGCTTTTCAAAAAAGTCTACATCATTCTTAAAATTCACCAACTTACAAGAACCACTACCCGAAACTTTCTACCACTTTCTTAGGCTGTGCCAAGTAGTCAGAAATTGCTCTTTAGAACCGCAATATTACAACCAACCGAATTCCCACAAATAATTCCACAGGACTAAATCAATCCTCCTAAACACTTAGCAGATCTGACAAACTGGTTTTGAATGAAATTGTGTCAATAATGACAACATTTTAAGTAATTTCAAAAAACAAATCAATGATGGATTTTAGCTAATGTTTTCTAAATGAGTTTGCCATTTGGGAGGGGATGGTAACAGCTGCAAGGAGTTTACTGTGGTCCTCAGTCAAGGATACAGAAACAGAATTTAGGAAGTAGAAAGAAGGCTAAAAGGCATCAAGGGACAACTGACGCTACTTTAACAACACAGAGCGCACCCTCAGCGTGCAGCCCATTTGCTGGGCAGGTATGTGGAATTCACATGTGTTTTCCACAGAACTCACTGGAGTTGACGCCTTCCTATTTAACCTGAAAACCATTAAAGGGAAGGTTCTGCTCTGAATTCTTAGCGCTTGTGAGGCCTGGAATAGCTTCTTCACCCCCTGATGGAGCTGGCCCTCATCCTGATTTTGGGTTCCGTTTCTCTTTGGCACTTCTCACCTCCTAGCCCTATTCCCAGGCCCCCAGTCAACAGTGCCCCGTGAACCAAAATTATGCAGCTTGCTTTCTTCTCCACAAGCCTCCCTTTTCTTCACTAAGGCCACAGGAAGCTAACGACTCCAAATGGACTGAATCAATACACGCACCAACTAAGAGGTTGTCATTCACCCGAAACAGATCCCCAACTTGCGCAACCACAGAGTTCTCCCACATCGAGGGATACAGAAGGCTCATGGGCCTCAGACAGACTTCAAAAGCACAGTCTGTCTCTGTAAGTAGTAAATGAATTAAACAGGAAATGCTCAAAAGTCCTAATATGGGTCCAACTGTAGCACACATGGTATCCTTACTCTGAAACTGGGAATGACTCTAGGCCACCACAGTCATGAGCTACACACTCAGAAGCAGGATAACAAGTCTCTGACACACCATCGCGTCACCAACGCTCTAGCAGAGAGGGTTTCTCCAGGGAGTCTCACCTGGGGCAGCTCTAACACCTGGACCACGCTGTACTGGGATCTGGCTTTCCTAAACTCAATTTGTGCTATTATAGGGAGGCGGGTCAAGGAGCTGGCTTGCTCTAAAATAAACAGACATAAAGCAAAGAAATCATTTCTAAGAAAGTTAAAGCATATTTCTTTTGAAGTAAAATACATCGAAGAATGGGAGAGAAATGAAAAATACGTTACAAAAGTCCAGTCAAAGAAACCAGGAGACAGTTGAAGAAACCATTAAAACAGAGCCCCGGACATTTTACTCACTCTTTACAAAACGGCCTTTAACTCAATGGTATTATATAAGGCTTTCTGCAGCAGAAACTAAGCTCAGCAAGTATATTCGGCAAGGAAAGAAATACCCAGCCAAAGCCAATTTCAATGATGGGCAAAATTTATCATTTTTAATCTATAAATATAAATAAATCACCAAGATACCATTCAATAAAACTAAAATGCACTTCAGCTAACTATACCCTTGAATTAAGTGGGGATTACATTCCTATTACCACTTCAGGTTAAGGGGTTTTTTTCTTTATTTTTTTTGGTACTGGGGATCAAACTTGGGACCTTTCGCTTGTGAGGCAGGAGGTAGAACCACTGAGCTAAACCCCCGGCCCTCAGGTTAAAGTTTCTGTTAGGTTTTCCAGCATAGTAGAAATACTGTCCATTAAAAACTGAAGAAAGGGCCAGGGATTTAGCTCAGTGGTTCTGCTGCCTGCCCTGCAAGTGCAAGGACCCGAGTTTGATCCCTGGTACCGGGAAAAAAAAAAAAAAAAAAAAACTGAAGAAAAAAGGAGGATTTAGTTCCCATATCTGAGACTCAGCCATGTGTGGCCCCCAGAGGGGGCCTCATTCTGCCTTCCTCTCCCCATGAGCCACATTCACCATCCCTACTGCTTTTCCGACCTCCTAGAAAATACACTTCCTGTCAAATCTTTCAAAGATGGCCTAAGATATTTGTCAGTTCCTCAAAACTTTCTAAAATAATACAGCAACCTATACCTATAATCATCATATTATTTCCACTATATTCTTCCCCAAAAGCCCTAAAACTACAATTAAATACTTTCCTGCTACTATTTTATCCTCAACAATGTAACTTTTTCCCCTAATAACTTCAAAGATTTCATTAAAGGATAATAAGTGGAGGAGGAAAGAACTCAAAAAGTGCCAGAAAACATGACTGCTGCCTATGCTCATTAGCATAGTGCAGGGATGGATGGTCATGCGGGGCCTACATATGTACATTTATGAACTCACACAAAAATATGTTATCAGGAAGACAAATCCCACACGTTTTCACTTGGATGTGAAAAGTGAAAAGTTGATCTCACAGAAGCAAAGAGCAGAGGAGCAGTCCAAGAATCTGGGAAGAACGGGGAAATGGTTATGGGTCGGCAGTGGACAGGAGGAAGAGCCTGTAATGTTCTGGAACACACTAGAGTAACTCTGGTGTAAGAGCTAACAAGATTTTGAATGTCTGGGTTAATGGATATGGGATACGCCAATAACCCTGACCTGATCACTGCACGTTGCACATGCACTGAGACATCATGCTGTACTCCACAAACGTGTATAATCACCATGTGTCAATTACAAAGAGAAATATATTTTTAAAACGTGCAAATGTTGATTTCCTAAAATGAGGGGAGATGCATTCTTTCTTCTGCTTTAAATGTTTGATATAATTCATCAGTTAAAATGCATATGAGCCTGTGTTGTCATACAGGTAGGTTTTCAAGCTAGGAATACACTTTCTTTAATACGTGCTATTCACATTTTATATTTCCTCCAGAGTTAGTTTCATTAATTTGTCTTCCAAGGTACTTCTTAGAAGTTGTCAAATTTATTTCAAAAAAGATTTTTGTAATATGCTTTCTATATCCTTTTAAATTCTGTAAAATTAGTGGTAATGTCCTCTAAATTTTAATACTGTAATCAAAAAATGTATAATTGATATTGTGTAATAGAAAAAAAGGTCTAAAGGAGTAGAGGAAGTGGAAGGGGTAGGGGAAAGGAAAGAAGGGAAAAGAAAAAATATGAGAGAAGGGAAAAAACTGGAAACAAAGTCTTGGCAAATAGGGAAGGGTGGAGGGGTTGAAGGGAGGGCAGGGGAAGGGGAAAAAATATGAACCAAGATACTCATGTAATGATACAAGATCCCAGTGATGTATGTAACTGTATTTTATACCTAAAATGTAACTTAATGAGACAAAAAAAGATATAATTATTTTAAAAAATAATAAGCTGCTTTAAAAAAAAACAAAAAAGACGTGCAATTTTTCATAGGCCAATTACCCCTCACTAAGCTGTGCAGGATGGGGATGGCGGGCGGGAGCACAAGACAGCATGGGGACAGGCCAGGCACCTGAAGCCACAGACAGGGGAACGCCTGGGCCGCTCATGCAGAGAGGACAGGAGCTGCCGCCCTGGGCTGCTTGTTGTCTTGCTGTTTCTGGAGATAATAAAAGTATCCTCTATGTTTATTAATAAACATGAAACAAACATAAATGCTAAGGATTCAAAACATTTGATAGCACTAGCTTTCATCCTGGCCACACCTTGAAATTATCAATTTCTAAGTTACCATATTTTCTACATCAAAAATCAAGGCACAACCAGGGTTGGGGATGTGGCTCAGTGGTTCCGCCACCTGCCTTGCAAGCGCAAGGTCCCGAGTTTGATCCCCGGTATCAAAAAAAAAAAAAATCAAGGCATAGTCTAACATGTTCCTCTAAGAGACCATCAGAAATCAGCCTTGGACAAAAACTCCTAATTGTGCATATGATATGCTAATTTACAAAATATACTGAAGTTTTTGCTTCAGAATGGCCTGCCACGTTTATAAAATTGAACCTACCTTGTCATAACCAAGACCCACTCCTTTCTAGGGCAATTCCAATAGGGAGAAATGATGATAAAATATGTACCAAATTTCCCCAAATACAAATTTATAGAAGGGGGACAAATTCACCCATGTTGATTTTATTCCCATATTACTTGTTTGAAACCTTACTGGCCATGCACATCAGTGCTCACTCTAATTTCTCTACTGGCTTCCTGTGGGACAGGCTGGTCCCTGAGGCTGACGTTTCTCACTTCCTCTATTCACTTGTCCTCAAACTTCAGACTGACTGAGAATTCACTATCCAAAACACATCCCTGGAAAGAACAGTCTCCTATGTCCTCCCCTAGGGGAATTACAATCTAAGACACCAAAAACGTGGCTAAGAAATCTGCATGTTTGATAAATCCCTCAGGTGAGTCTGCTCCCTTTAGAACACTGTGGAGGAGGGTCCCATCCTCCAGGCCCACACACGTTCACACAGGTTCACTGGCCCCTGGCAGGCAACCAGTCAGACACAGTTGTCAACACTGCTAAAATGTAAATTAAAAGGCAAAACTTCAAGTTGAAACCAGCTTGATGGGGCTAGTCCCAAGACCTAAAAACTTTTAGATGCCAAGAGATGTCTAAAAAGTCTTTCAAGGGCTGGGGATTTAGCTCAGTGATTTCACTGCCTGCCTCACAAGCGCAAGGTCCCGAGTTTGATCCCCAGTACTAGCAAAAAAAAAAAAAAAAAAGTCTTTTAAAACCCAAAGGAGCAGAGTTACACTGGAAGGTGCAATGATTATAAGATACAAAGAATCCTTTCTGGACTTTAAAAATCACAAGTAGTTAAACCTGGGCTCAAACAATAGCTCTACCTCTTACTCCTTCTTGGGCAAACACAAATTATTTAATATTTCAACTAAGTCTCACTTTCTTCATTCATAACATGAAAATATAACCTCTCTACCTCATAAGGTTGCTGTAAGAATTAACAAAAATAAACTGCTTAGCATAATGCTCAGGGCCTAAAAAAGCAATAAACATTAGCTCTGTGATTACTATGATTATGATGAAAATCACCTTACAGTCCTTTTCTTCTCCACAGCCTGCCAGGGAGACATTCCAGTCTCCACTTTTGCAGATGGATCACCGGTAAGCTCAAGATTATAAATCTTAAAACTAAATCTGTCCAGATCTGTCCTACTCCACAAAGCATCTGTAAGGTTTTCGTCCCACAGGATCACACACATTCCAAACCCCACACTCCGCACAGGCGCTGGCACGACAAGGGCCACATTGTTCGGTGAAGAAGAGAAGGGGTGAGTGGACAAGCAGAACCTCCAGAGCAGCACAGGCTGAACATTAACACTTTTTGATCCACTACTGTACCTAGCACAGCACCTTACATGGTAAATTTAAAAGGACACACAAGGCATTTAAATCAGTAAACTAAGAGAAATAAATTCAAGAATCTGTACACTTGCATGCTAAAGATGAAGAGTGCCTGTTTTTCATTCAGAAGACAAAACTCATCCTTCAACAAATATTATCAAGCACCTATTCTGGGAGGGATGGATACACAGTAAAGAGCGGAAAGAGAGTTTCAGCCTGGTCAATTTGGCAACTGAAATACAATTTAGATACAGAACTTCCAGCAACTTAGGGCATCACAGGTATAGCAAAAAAGTGCAGAGAACTACGTATGGAAACCCAGGGCAAGGGGACCTCACTGATCCAACACGGGGTCAAATGGATTTAAGTAACAGCTCAGCTGAGATCTGAAGTTTTCCTGGAGGGTGACTAAGAAAGACAGGATAAAGGAGCTGAGTATGCTGAAGGAATTCAGGGCAAGGAACCAGTGGTTGGAGTGGAAAGCAATGCAAGAAGGCGTTAGCTGGAGACTGGAGCAGGAACAGACCAGGCTACATGGGCCTGGAGACTGCTGAAAGGGAAGACACCTGCAGCACAGTGGAGTCATTCACGGCTTTCTACAGGACTGCTCCAGCATCAGGGCACAGACGGGCTGGGGGAGACCATGGTAGTGGCCGGCACAGGGCCCAGGAGAGCTCTCGAAGCAGTCTGGGCACAAGTCATTGTGGCCTGCACGAAGTGGTGGCTGTAAAGAATGATGAGGACAGAATGGAGATTTATTTGGGAAAAAGAACCAGTAGAAACTGGCTTAGGTCCAATACAGATTAAAAGAAAGAAAGAGAGTCAAAAATGGCCCTTTACGGGAGAAAAACAGTAACTTTACAGTGAAGAAACCTGACTAACAGTACCTCAGCCAGGTGATCAAGCTTAATACTCTCAGTAATAAGTCATGTTGAGAGCAGGTACCTTCGATCTGATGAGATGAGAATGGTACTTTTCCTCTGTGGTCTTCTTCCCAAAACCCATAACCCCAGCCTAATCATGAGAAAATAGGCAGACAAACCCAAATTGAAGAACATCATATAAAATACCTCACCTGTCAAGGCCAATAATAACAAGGAAAGTCTGAGAAACTGTCAGTTTAATGAAACCTAAAAAGATATGACAACTGGATAAGATGTGGCAATCCTAGATGGAATCCTGGAAAAGAAAAGGACTAGAGAAAAACTAAGGAAATGCAAATAGTGTGGAGTTTGGTTGGCAACAATGAATCAATATTGGTTCATTGGTGGTGACAAGAGAACCACAGTAATGCTGACAGGGAAACGGTGGAGAACTCAAACTCTCTATACGACTTCCCTGTAACTCTATCCTAAAACATCCATTCTAAAAATGACCCAAAGGATCTGAGTTGAGCACCTGAGAGGCTCAAGTACCCTGCAGGGCCTACTGGAAGACAACCATGAACTCTACTTCAGCCAGGCTAGGCAGCAGAGGAGACGTCTGGAAGGCAGCACAAACGGGGAGCCTGGAGATCTGAGCTTAAGAAACAAGGTAAGAGTCCCTGGAAAATGGAAACTATGGAAATGGGTCAGGTTGCTGGAACTAGAAGGAATATCAACAAGGGTCAAAGAAGCACAAGTAGACCAGTAGTTACCAGGATGAGGGGTTGGGAAATGGGGAGATTCTGGTCAAAGAGTACAGATGTTTAGCTGTAAGATGAGTAAGTTCTGGGGATCCAATGTACAGCATGGTGACTATAGTTAATACTGTATTGTTTACTTGAACTCTACAAAGACAGTAGATTCAAGGGTCCTCAGCTCCCCCATACACATAAAACATGTACAGTACAGCATGTGCTCACTGTGCTAATAATCACTGCATATACCGAACCATCACACTGGATACTTTCTAACATTTTTATTTGCTGAGTATATCTCATAAAGCTGGAGGTTGTCATACCCTTTAAAAATAATGTAATTCAGAGGAGGTGGGGAAAGGAAAGAATGGAAAGGAAAAATTACGAGAAAAGAAAAAAAAATGGAAACGAAGTCTATGTAAATAGGGAAGGGTGGTGGGGGTGAAGGGCGCACAGGTAATGGGGAAAAAAATAAGAACCAAGATCCATCATGTACAGGTACAAGCACCCAATGATAAATGTAAACGAACTGTATACCTAAAATGTACCAATAAAAGAATTTAAGCAAAAAAAAAAAAGAAAAATAATGTAATTCATACGTGCTATATTCTTATCCTTTTTTTTTTGGTACCAGGTATTGAACTCGGGACCTTGTACTTGCAAGGCAGGCGGTGGAACCACTGAGCTAAACCCCCGGCCTCCCTACTCTTTTTCTAAATAAAAAATCAGTTACCTTGTTCATGTAAAAGATCAGACTGCTTAATTAAACCCTGGAGAAGGGAGTCTTGGGCTAATTCCTAAGAAATACCCACATTTAGTGCTCACAGAGAGCAGACCTAGGGTCAAGTTCTGAGGAAATTCCACCATCAGATGCCAGGCAGAGGGGAGCAAGGAGGAGCATGCAGCACACAGGACACCAGGGAGCTCTCATTCCCGGAGCCAGGGAGGCCTGGTCCGTTTGGTTGAGTATGTCTACAAAATCATAAAACATACCCTAAAAAATGCTCCTTATACTCAACAATTTTAAGATTGCTGATGATCTAAGAAAGTTCAGCAGAATAACAGAAGCTAAATTCAAGTTGGAAAGGTAGCAAAAGAGGTGAAAATATGAAGGAAAACAAGCTTTCAAAGAGTCTGGCCTTGAGACTGGCACACACATGCTCACAGCAAGCAAAGTGCTCACCGACGGTGAATGGATAAGAAAATGTGGCCCACACACAACAGAGTATCATGCAGCCTGAAAAAGAAAGGAAATTCCAAGGAATGCCACAACGTGGATGCATCTTAACAAATGTCGTATGACTCCACTTTATGAGACCCCAGAGTAGTCAAATTCACAAGGGACAGTGGAACAGTTGTTGCTGGGGACTGAAGGGGCTGGGTGGCTGTGTTAGTTGGGGACAGAGTTTCAGCTTGGGAGGATACAAGCTTCGGAGATGGATGGTGGTGGTGGCTGCACGACAATGTGAATACACTTAACACTGTGCAAGGACAGTCAATTTCCTGTTATGTACATTTTTACTACAATTAAGTTTTCCTTAAATCTGGCTCCCCAAATATTAAGTTGATATCAAGCTACCAAAGCCTAACAATGAAGAACCAAAGCGGGAGCATGGAGCCTAAAGCAAGCTTCCCAAACACTTCCCTGACAGGCACGGCACAGCACAGCCGGGCTACAGGCCTTGGTCCTCTCGTGCTCACACCCAAGGAGAACCTGGCCACCCACCCCAGACCTATCCGGGTTCTGCTCCACCCACCCCCAGGCCAAGAAGGATTTTCATTTCCAATGTGCTCTAAGAGGTGAGGAGCTAGAAAGTGATGACTGGAGAAGTAAAGGTTATTATTTTAATTCCACATCAATAGCAAGAAAAGTTGCTTTAGTTTTCCTCATCAACCCACAACTTCTAAAAGATGTTATCTCAACTTACTGAAACTACCAAGAGACCATTCAAACATTTCTACCATAAAGTCACATTCTTCTTTTGTTGTTTTTGGTACTGGGGATCAAACTCAGGACCTTGCGCTTTCAAGGGAAGTGACGGAACCACTGAGTGAAATCCCCGGCCCCACATTCCATTTTTGATAGACATTTAAGAAAAGAAGAGAAATAATTTTTCATGATATGTCAGGATGAGAAAAACTAAATCAAGAAAGAAAGGACGGAGGGAAGGAGGGAGGGAGCTATTGATGTAGACACAGAATAAACAGATAAGTAAACAGAGTCCATAAAGAAATGGAAATTCACCACACTGTAAATGCAACATTTCAAATCAGTAGAAAGGATCAATAATTCAGTTAGACGTATCTAAGAGAAAAATGAAATTAGATTGTATCTTACACTGCATGTGTATTTTTAAATTTTTTAGTTATATTAAACATCTAATGATAAAAGTTTGAAACAAAAAAGAAACCCTAAATACCTAATTATTAGTGACAGAAAGCCTTACCTAAGTTTGGTATTAAGGCCAGAAAGTTTCAAGTTTGGGAGCATGAATCAACAGGACTGGCGTGAGCACATAACAAGAAATATAGATGCCTAATGAGAGAAAAATTATGTACACATATTTTAAAAGAAAGACATCAGAAAAAGAATGATCCTACCAGAAAAAAAAAGAGCAAAAGACTGAAAACAATTCAAAAAGTACATTTTTTAAAAATGTCAAAACAGGGCCGGGGTATATTTAGCTCAGTGGTTTCGTCACCTGCTGCCCAACCACAAGGACATGAGTTCAATCCCCGGTACCAAAAAAAAAAAGTCAAAACATGTCAAAGAAGATACAAAGAAATGCAAATTAAATGGAAACAGTAAGTTTCTAACCTGTTGGACTGAGAGAGATTTAACAGAGATAACACCTAGTGCTGGTGAGGGCTTTGGGAAAATGGACATGCTTGTACCTGGCTACGCAGAATCCAAATTGGTACATTTCCCAGGTATGGCAAATGTTTACACTACAAAAAGCACATGTGTCCTAAAAAAAAAAGTGTGCAAAAAATATGTGAGCAAGAATGCTAAGTGTATCACTAATCATAAGAACAAAATTATGGAGCACTCATGCTGTGCAATTAGGTACACACATACAAAACACATATGAGATGACATGGAAAATGTTCACAATATATTGTGTCATGAGGAGAAAAGTTACGGGAGAGGTATAAAGATTCCTTGCCTGTGTGCATGTGTGTATGTGTGCACTCACACATATTTACAGAGGTATACATATTTTACACACACACACACGTGATTTGATATGCATCTTTAAAATCCAAAGAAGGATACTGCTATGGTCTGGCTACGTCTGAGTGTGTCCCCCAAAGCTCTTATATTGGAGGCACAGTTCCCAAGATAGAGGACTTAGGAGGTGGTACGGAATTTTTAACAGGTAGTAGGCCTAGAGGCAGTCCTTAGAGCAACTGAGGCAGAGTTCTCAGAAGGGATGAAGGTACTTCTCCTGGGACCCTGGATGGCTGTTATAAAGATTGAGCTTGGCCCCTAGCTGGCCTCGATGGCTTCCTGTAGCAATGTCAGCACCCCCTTTCGCATGAGCTTTTGTCATCCACCATTATGCAGCCCATATACTGAACCAATGAGGCCTCCTGATCTTAGATGGTCAGCCTCCAAAACTGTAAGCTAAATAAAACCGCCTTACTTTATCAAGTTCTCAGCCTCTGGTATTTTGTCTACAAAAAAATGGACTAACATAGATTATAAATCAAATTTTTGAAAATTGTTATCTTCCAAGATGTACAATTCTAGAGGAAAGTGTAAATATTTTAATCTCTCACTCCTATGTTAGGATTTTTCCAATGACCATTTATTATTCTGATAATGAAGTATTTATAAATAAATATGTAAGAATAAAAATATAAGAAAGCAATTTCTATGGGAAGGGACAGACACCCTGTGACAAAAAGGACAGTGATTTTGCATACTCCCTTTTCCTCATTAACATGTGAAGTCCTTCAAATATAAGGTAACTTCCAGCTGTAAATGAATGGTCTTAAAACATTTGTATCAAGTTCTTTCCGACAAAAGATTGCCCTACACTAAGCAGCAAGAAGTAGTCAGATCTTTTCCTTTTTTCTTTTTTTTTCTTATGGTACCGGGGATCGAACTCAGGATCTTGTGCTTGCGTGGCAGGCAGTGGAACCACTGAGCTAAATCCCCAGCCCTAGGAAGTAATCAGATCTTGACCTCCAGCAAAGTTATATAGGGCACTAGAAACTCAAAAGGCATTAAAACCCAGCAAATAAAGGACAATCGTCTCCGTGAGTGCCTAAACTAGAAGGAGCTATGCCTGTCCACAGGATTTCAAGCAAACAAGACCATCACCATGAGGCTAAACTTAGCTGAGGCCCATGAAAATCTCACTTGGATTCAGCCCAATTAACTGATCAAAAGAGTAACTGTGACGAGTGTAACTTAAGTTTAATATATAACCACTGTAGTTAAAATTCAGACAAATTAGTTTCTTTAAATGCCAAGAACAATCACAACACACATACACGAACACACACTACTTCAAGGCAGCACATTGCTGAAAGCAAGAAAGGCTGTTAAAGATCTTCAATACATAGACCAATATATAACACCAATTTGATTTTTAAATTACTGAAAACAGTTTTCTCTCAATTGGGTAATGTCCCTAAGGACAAGCAAGATCTATATATTGTATTAATACAACTGGGAAACATGGAGCAGACAAAACTATGCCAGAAACAAAGTGACTTCAAAAAATGACTTAATAGTTAAATCCTTAAAAACAGATATAATTATACTTTGAATTGAGGACATCAGTACTAATATCTCTATAATACATCTTCATGACTCTCCCCACTTTGTCTTTCCTCTGTATTCCACAATTCACTTATTCTCATTCCTGAGACTGTGCAGCACTATTTCATTCACCCAACAATGATTAACTAAAGCAAAGCACTTACTATGTGTTGAACTCTGGAGACAGCAGTGAGTAAAACAAAATCCCTGCTCTGGTGGATCTTACATTCTAATGGCATTGCGTCCATCAGTGCCACTTACTACACAAAATTACATCCTGCTGCCCACCCCCACCTCAGCACTCCTAGACCTCCTCATTAAGAGGCTTTTTTGTCTTGTTTTTTATTTATGCCAATTTTTTGCCATTTGTATTTTGCAAGGGCTTAGAATACTGCCTTGAACAGACACTGGAGATCGTGCTGAGCTAACGCCTGCCCTCTCCTCTCTATGGTTTCTCCCTGCCAACCGAAGTCTCTCAAATCTACCGTTTGTAAAACAAACACAGCGTCCTCTGTGCTACAGCCCTACCCCAGCCTTCTTCTACTTTACAGCTTCTCTAAGAACTTGCAGAATTGAGGTAGTCTGCACACTACTGCCACTTCTTCACTTTCCAGTTCCCACAAACTGGTTTGTTTTTGTTAGATCCCCAAAGCCTTATGCATCTCCAAATCCAAGTTTCTTTACTTTTTTTAATTGAACGAGTAATTCGTATTCACTACAGAAGTACACAGGAAAGTGGCATCAACACTCCACACAATAACTGAAACCAGAAACCTGAAAGTCATTCTTTCTCATCAGCTCCTTTTTCCTCCCGGTCCACATTCGACCCATCCCTAGGTCTGCTTGATACTATTTCCAAACCCCATGCCCAAACTATCCAGGTATCTCCAGCTATATTGCTGCCACCATGGGGCCACCATGAGCTTCCCCTGGACTCTGCAAACACACCCAGTGATCTTTTGACCGCCACTCTTGCCTCCCATCAACTGGCCATGCAGCACCACACATGATGGCAATAAAAGAAAAGGCACCTACAATACAGTCCATGACTCTCCAATTTCAGACCTCTCTCGTACGTGCCCTCACTGGGCCACACCAGTTCGTAAAATGGCCTAAGAATGGAGCAATTTGGCCCCTGCTGCAGCCTCTTCTTCTGCCACTCTACCTCATCCTAATTCGCACTTCTTCAGGTAAGCCCAGCTTTTCCCCATGGAAAGGACTTGCCACAACCTTCCTCTGTCTGCACCACTCACCTCACTGGGCTAACTCCTCGTCATGATGTACCTCATTAAATTTCACTTCTGAGAAGGTTCCCTAGCTTCCCATGTAAATGGAAACTCCTCTTTCATAGCAGCCTGGATTTTTCCTTCATATCTCTTTTGATGATTTTCTAAATATGTTATCATTTATTATTTTCAATAGTTACTTCCCTTTTAAAGCAACACTGTCTTGATCACCAAGGACCAGAACAATACCTGATACAAAGAAACACCTCAAATGACCAGCTGTCCTACCAGCCCACAAACTGTCCAAGGCAAGTTCAGTATCTACATTGTCCACTCTTCCACAACTAGTCTGCCATAGAGAGAACACTCAATGACATCAACTGAATAAATATGAATTAATATAAAAGGAGGGGCAATCAGCATAATCTATTTGCAGGGAGAAAAAGAAAACAGAACAGTGGTACCATCCTGGTGCCCCAAAGTGTACAGCCTGCCAGCCACCCCCCCTTTCGTGTGTTACTATCCAGCAGCCAGTTCCTGCACCCTGGGTGGCTTCTCTAGTATCCAGTTCCTCCAGCAATGTGCAGCCTCTCTGGCCTCTGGGGACTGTGACACCGCTGTCACCAATGGTCAGCAGCTCCTCCCAGCACCCCGTCTGAGTAGTCCGTAGCATGGTGGACACCGTCCCATTAAGACCTTTTCTCTGGCACCCTACAGATCGTCTTCTGGCAAGTTCCAGAGGGTGAATTTCCATCAAGTTCCACCAGCATAGTGCCCCAGGGACTCCTCCACCCTGCGCCCTCTGGACATGGTCTGGACCTCAGTCCTAGGCAGTGGAGGGGACCCATCCTCAGAGCAGCAGCTGCTCTGGGTACCTGTTATTCTCTTATTCTCCGGAGTTGTCTTGGATTCTAACCAGCCATTGCCTCATTACTTCACTTTCCTGTCATAATGAGTAACTCTTCAAGAAAATTCTTTCAATTTAGTAATTTCTTTCTCATGGCTAGATTAGACTAGCATGGATTTGGGATTAACCCGTATGTGTGGTGTAAGGCAGGGATTACATTTTGTTTTCTTCTATACCAGTATCTAACCAAATACTTTCGGGTTGGGGAGTGATGCTGAGGATTGAATTCAAGGCCTGACACACCCTAGGTAAGTGCTACAACCCCAGCACCCCAACACTATTTACTGCAGTGTCCTCTCTCTAGTGCCCTGCAGAGTCTCTTATGTAATAAACCAAGGGTCCATAAAAGTGTGGGTCTCTTTCTGGACTACTTTGTTCAACTGGTCTACCTGTCTAGCTGTCATGATTTTGGTCGATACTACACTGAATTTGGGAAAAACATCTTAACAATATTGAGTTTTCTAATCCATAAATGGTAACTTCCTTATGTGTTTAGATCTTTAACATCTCTTAATGTTTTCTGCTTTTACACAGAGAATCTGCATTGTTTTACATTTTTTTCTGAAAAAATATCTTTTAAGCTATTGCAAATGAATGTTTTATTTTCTGCTTGTTGGTGGTACATAAAATTGCAATTCTGCTAGAGTTACCTTGAATCTTGCAACCTTGTTTATTGCTTATAAGTTACAAAGACTTATTTTTGGATTCTCTGCTGTATAATTATGTCATTTATAAAATCACAGCTTTATTCTTTCCATTCTGATCCTTGTACTATGTTTGTCTTGTCTTAGTGAACTAGGTTCAACTTCTGGTAAAATAATAAACAGAAGCAGTAACTGTAAAAATAACTTAATTCTTTCCCAGCCTTTCAACATTTTCACCACTGAACAGGATGCTTGCCACAGGATTTTTCTGACTAACCCTTACCAAATTAAGGAAGTCTACCTTTTATTCATAATGTGTGATGAGATTTCATTTTAAATGAGTATTGGATTTTATCAAAGGCAATTTCTGCATTTGGTACATTATTTGTCTGCTTTATTAGTGTTTAATATTTTTCTCAATTTTTCAAACATTAAACCTATCTTTACCCTAAGTCTGATATTCTTGACCTTTTGAAATTTGTCAAGACCTGTTCACAAATCAGCAACTTTGATAAATGTTCTCTGTGCATATGAAAAGAATGTATAGTTTATGATTATTAGGTGCACTGCTGTATTTATTTCATTTCCTTATATTCCATTTTGAGTATTTATTTTCAATATACTATTTCTCTCTCCCACTGTGTTTAACCCTCTGCTAAACCCACTAAGATCTCAATTAGGTCATAAACACATGGCAAATATTTCTCTCAGTCTGCTAGTTATATTTTAATTTTATGGCTTTTTTAGCACATAAAAATGCTGAACTTATTTGCAAATTTGTCAGTCTTTTCTGATTTTGGTGTCATGATTAGAATGGTCCTTGGCATCTGAATACTATGTAAGTATTAACCCCTCTACTAGTATTTTTGTTACTTCCAATTTTTATATTTATTTTGCTATGAGGTTATAAGCTAGAGCTCTAATCTAGTTATTTTTAAGTGATAAGCCAATTGTCTCAAATCCATTTAAATAAAGTTCCCACTTCCTTCTCAAAACAGCACCACTGTCATACAATCCAGAAGCTATTTCCTTAACACACAGGATGCTTTTACTCTGCAACCTGGCACTGCTAACCGCTGCTGCTCTGTCCTCCCATTTCTCATCTTCAGCTATTCCTTATAGTTTCCTTTATAAACTCAATTTTCTCCCTATTCTCCTCATCCACTCCCATTTTTCAGTTTCCTCCAGTTCACTTCCAGAACTTCTTTTTCCCCCATCCTTCCTACTCTCCCAGGAAGATTCCATCGGTACCCTCAGCATCTCCAAGCTTTCAGGCTCCCGGTCTATTCAATTGCTTCCTAGGCTCTCTATCTAGATGTCCCACAAGTGCTACAAATCTACTATACAAACACAAATTCATCACTCCTACAACCTGCTCTTCTCGGTGCATTTCATTATCTATAGTACCATTAGCCAGAATCTCAGTAATTCCTCCTCTCCTCTCCTTCACTAAGAAAGGATCCAGAATACGCCACTATAGCATACAAATTATTTTGAGCAGAAGACATTCAAGTCCCTAAAATCCTTTATGTCCCTAAAGGCAGAGCCTCCCAGAAGAACTCACTTATCATAAATGCCCCCTGGAACAAGTCAAATCTTCCAGGATGGGAAGACACCCAAACAGACCCCATCTAAACAATGTCACAAAACTAGCGTATCTGCCACCTACTCTCCCAAGGGCCTTCAGATCTTCCCACAGAAGCCCTTTCTCAGCCTCCCCTCACCTAGCAGGATGGTACAGAAGCCCCAATTCTAACTGCTCCTTCCAGTCATTTCTCTGTGAACCCTGTGAAGTACATAAAAGATCAAAATTTATCTTCTCTCCTGCTACAGCCACCGTATCTTAGAGGTCATACTAAATCTTACTGGTTGCAGCTCCTTCGTCAGATGCTTGTCTACTTTCTAAAAATAGGTCTTAATTAATATCTCTGGTCTGGATTCCTCACCAGACTCTCAGCTTCTCTCCAAGCCATTCTCTATACTGTCCATAAAGTGACTGTGTAAAATGAAAAATATAATCATTTATTCTTCTGATTAAAATCTTTCAATTAATCCTGTTACCTATGAGGTAAAGTGTGAGCCCAACACAGCACACAGAGCCTTCTGTGATATCCCTGCTGTCTCTCTCATCTTAACTCATCCATCTCTCCCAAGTCCTCGGCCAGCCACAACCAAGTTAACCAAGCAGGACAAACTATCTCCTCCTTCCGATGGTTGCACACACTGCCTTCAGCCTAGAGTTTTCTTGCTGATTCTCCCTCGCCTAGAAAACTCATTACCTTCGAAATGCAGACTTAGGATTGTGTTTTTTAACAACCACAATTTCACTGGTGCCTCCTTTGTGCCCCAAATTCATCCTGTATACACATGCCCATGGCTCCATTACACCCTTTAACGCAGTTAAACTTTATGTCTGTCTTCGCTACAAGACTGTGTCCACCATCCGTGTACTTCTAAAGGCAGGCTCACCTTGGGACTGGGGCACTGACAGTGTCTCCCAACCACACACTACACCAGCTCCTCCTAATCCTCTTCTTGCCTAGCTTTAACTACCAGCATCCATTCTAGCTGGCCAGCACAACCCAGAGTCACCAAGTATCCTGACCCCATGGTTTAGCCAGAAGCTCCCAACCTCAACGTCTAACCAGCCTGGATCCCCATCCTCTACCCACCACACCCCATGATGTCTGATCACTTGGCCTGACTTCCACAAGAACCCTATCAGCTGGGTTTAGCCAGAATGTCACTTGCCCCTGAAGTTTCTTCCTGTAGTTTTCCATCCACTGACCCCACCCAGCTCCCTGGCTATAAATCCCTATTTGTCCTTGTATCCAGATTTTAGACATGCCTTAAGTAATACTAGGAAGGCTTTACTGTTATAAATTTAACCCTTGTACAAATAATTTCATTCCAAAAATCCTAATTCAAAATTCATTCTACATATGGCTCTACACCAAGAGAATTAGCCAGAAGTCTACATAACCACAGGAAAAACTTTCTAGTCTTTGCATACATATAATACAAGGTTCTCTGTTTTGAACTTTTGTAAAAACTTTCACATCCATGTAAGAACTGTGGTGCAACTACGGCCCCAGGCAGGAAAGCTACAGATCTTTATTTGGGCAACTGCTTCCTCCTTACAAAGAGAATAAAAAGAGCCAGAACAAACATTCAAATGAAAAGTGGCCCCACATAAATGGAGAGTTAGATAAGGGCATTTTCCAATAAGATTTAGATGATGAGAATGTTGTGATTTCCCAGATTATCCAAACATATCTAACATGAAAGTTTGGGTTTTTTGTTGTTTGTTTGTTTGATTTTAGACAGGGTCTCGCTATGTAGTTCAGGTTGGCCTTAAACTCACTATGTAGCCCATGCTGGCCTCAAGCTCCTGGTGAACCTCCTGCCTCAGCCTCCCAAGTGCTGGGACCACACATGTGCACCACCTCGCCCAGCCTGACATGAAAGTTTTAACGAATCTGCAAAATATACTTTTAAGTATGAAGAAACCTTAGTTTAAATTTTAAAATCAAATATATACAGCAAAAACTGACCGAACTATCCCACTGACCTATTTTCAAAACTTACAGGGCTGAGGAAAGACCTAGAGACCTGTTTAACAAACAGATCACAGTGACTACCCTCCAGCTTTCCAAAGAACATCAGTTTAGGGATCACACAACACAACCTGATGAGGAGCAACTGCCACCCCGAAATCCACACCTCAAGAAGTAACACTCAACTCACCCGTGTTAACATCTCAGCACCTGGACAAAGGTAGAGAATGAAGACTGTATCTTACCAACTGTGCTTATTTCACTGCCCCCACCACACCACACTAAGAATTCTCATCTTTTCTGTGTGCTTTCCACCATATGTATTTGCAAAAGACTGCATGGTGGGGCCAGGGATTTAGCTCAGTGGTGCTGCTACCTTCCTTGAAACCACAAGGTCCTGAGTTCAATCCCCAGTACCAAAAAAAAAAAAGACTGCATGGTAACAGCACAAACATTTGTGGAACCCCCACCCATATCAAGGAAAAGGTTTTCTAACCCCCTCTTCTCCCAAAGGAAATCAAACTTTTGTACTAATTGTTTTCTTGGAGTTTTCAACCTCTGGCAGTGCTGTTCAACTACCAACTTTACTGAGATATAATTCACATACCATAAACTCCAGGCACTGAAATAACAGTTTTAGTGTACTGACAGAATTGTGCAACCATCAGGCCAGGGATTTAGCTCAGTGGTGCCGTGTCTGCCGGGCAAGCGCAAGGCCCTGAGTTCAATGTGGGGGGGGGGGGGGTTGCAACCATCACTGAGCAGTTTTTAACTCAAATGCTCCAGTTACACTGGATTTCCCAGGATTCCCTTCCCTGGATTTGCACAAGATTTAAAACCAAAAGTGAAACACTCACTACTTTCCAAGCCCAGGGCACCTGGAGGTGGTGACAGAAATGCAGGTGAAGCTGGGCACAGGCCTGTAATCCCAGCATATGGGAGGCTGAGGCAGGAGGATTGTGAGTTCAAGGCCAGCCTGGACTACATGAGACTCTGGCTCCAAAAAAAAGAAGAAACAGAAAAAGACAGAGGTGAAAACAGTTCTTTGAATACATATACTGCAATTCAAAGAGTGGTGAAAGGCACAGAAACAGAGGTGCAGCACGCTACCGGCCTATGTGCATGCTCTCTTCTTTCCCAGAGCTCTGCTTCCTGGTTCTGGGCTTGCCAATCAACAGAGAGCCCCAGCTTCCTCCAGATGGGCAGCAGACCTGTGAAAGTGGCAGCTACCTTCCACAGACCTTTTCATCCGCCTCCCTGTGTGGTCCCACTCCAGCAGCTCTCATGCCTGCTCCCTTGACCCTCCTGTGGGTTGACCATCCAGGTGCAGCAGGAAAAGTCATGCTGACTTCCTCTGAGCCTCTATGTCCTCCTTCTGGACTCCATTTCCAACTTCTCCCACAGTGCACACTCTTATTCCTGTAAGAAGCGGGGCCCTTATCCCATGACACTCACAGTGGGTCTGCTTCCTCACTGAAGCCTGCCTGGCAGACACAAGTCTTGTATGTATCCCTACATAGCTTGGCACTAACTTTTTGAACTTTAGAAAAATAGAATCAGGTACTACACATTCTGTGAGCCTCTGCCATGTTGCATGCAGCTGTATTTTGCTCATTGTGTCTAATAATGTATTTCTTACCATGTAATACTTCACTGGCCTCCTTACTGAAATACACAAACAGAAAAGGGCACAACTCCTGTGTGTATTTGTATATGTATGTGTCCAGGCATCACACCCATGACCACCAAACAGAACATTACCAAAACCACAGGACCCAGGCCACCCCATCCTCCCCATGCTCCAAAGATAAATACTTCTGCCTCCAACACCACAAATTCAATTTGCCTGTTTTCAAACTTGTTTCGAACCTGTACATAGAATCATACAATACTGTACTTGATTGTCTAGTTTCTTTTAACACTGTTTGTGAAAGCGACTCATTTCTGGATACAGAATTCACTCATTTCCATGGTTTTATAGTTAACATTATATGAATGTATCACAATTAATTTTCCATTCTTTTGCTGATGAGCATTTGGGCTGCTTCCAGCTTTGGGGAATCTGAAGTAATGCTAGTGAGGACACCTGGATGTGTCTTTTGGTACAAACACATGTATTCAGTTCTGTTAGAAACATACACCAGAAGTGTGGGGCTGCTAAGATGCATGGTGTGCTTACCTTCCAGTCTGACGGTTCTGGTTTCCAAAAGTGGTTAAACTAATGTAGATGCCCACTGCTCCATTCCTTGCCAGCATGTGACCCTGTCTTTTATAATTCAGCCATTTGGATGCACAATGGCACCTTGCTGTGGTCTTTACATTTCCCCGCTGACTGGTGCAGCAGAGTACCTTTCCCTACGTCTACTGACCACTGGCGAAGTACATGCTAACGCTCTTGCTCATTTTTCTACTGGGTTGTCTGTCTTCTTCTTATTGACTTACAGGAATTCTTAAAATATTCTGAATATAGGCCTATGCTGGCCAATCTCACTCTGACTTTTCATTCATTTAATGGCATCTTTTGGTAAACAGAAGTGCTTTTAATGCAATCCAATATAGCAGCCTTTTGCTTTAGAGTTAATGATTTTTGTATCTCAATAATACTACACACAGCAGCACTATGCAAATGAACTAATGTTTCACAGTGCATTGTGTTTGGGTTGCACTTGTTACCTCACTGAATCCGCCAAGCCACCCTTAAAAAGTAAGTTAACTGTTCTGGAAGCACAGAGCACCTGAGGTGCCTTAAATGGTAGAGGACAGGCTGCCAGCTCCACCACAGACTCTCACGGCCTTAGAGTGTACACCACACTGTGCGCACTAGCATAGGAGTAGCTCTCCACACACTACTACAAACACTGCTCTTACTACCTCCACCTAAGTACATCCATATACTCACAACATGTACATACTCTCTACCCACACCCTACATATACACATTATAGCCACAATACATGTAACATGCACAGGCATGCACTGTATATATGGTGTACACATAACATTTACCCACATACATATACACTTTTAACCTCTATTTCAAAAACTGAAGAAGCCAACCTCACTAACAATTACACTGTATTTTCAATCCAATCTCAGGGAATAGGGAAATGATACAGGGCTAAACCACTAAAATGGCCTTCAATTTACAGAAATTCATAAGGAGACGATTGGGTGCTGCTGAAGACTAACATGAAACAATCAAACAGAAAACTATTAGTTAATGAGGGGGCTAGGAGGAAAACAACTATCTTGGAAACTAAGAAAGCAAAGTAAGATTAATTATCATGACGCTTATGAAGTATGTGAAATGAAAATCACAATAAATCTGTTGTCACTGCAGGATTATGTCAATGTCAGAGAAGTACAGTAAAAGAAGTTTGGGAATGTACAAAGCAGACAGTTATAGTTACTCTCACGCTAAAAAGACCGATCAAGGAAAAAACTGTGGGACCATTAACAGCCAATCCCTTCTCTGAGAACCTCTACCTCAGCCTGGGATAACTTCTTGATCACTTTTCCCATCTTTCCTTGACTCCACCAACCATGTGGACTTTTTCTCTAACAATGGAGATTTCTTAGAAACTGATCATCTTGTAAAATATGGTGTCTTTCCAAACTAGAAGACCACGTACCCAGAAAGCTCACTGCCACAGTGTTTAGCACTGGCTAGGAAATGGATGGATATATAAGAACCTTTAGGTATGGACAGAGAATAGTAGCTAATCAAGAGATTTGGGCTATGGAAGAAAAGACAAAAAATAATTTCCACATTTTACAACAGATGCTTCCCTGTATTAAACCCAAAATATCAGAAAGGACAAGTTTGAAGGTTACAGGAAAAACACAAATAGATAAACTTTGCCCTAACACATACCAGCTTTAACATATACAATGCTTAGGAGTTTTCAGCCAAATTCAGAAGTACCAGCTGATTCAGATAACTGTACATTTACTTATGTCATGTGTCTATCACAAAAGTTCCTCTCCAGATTACTTTTTGCTTATTTTTAACCACAATTTGCTTAGCTGCAATGAAGACTTTTTCTGAAAGCAGTCAAAAGTAGATTGAGACTGTGGTTCTAAACCCTGGCTGAATTTTACTATCTCCCAAAGAGTCTAAAACTCTCACACCTGGGCCCTACCCGAGGGACCCCCCCCCCCAACTGAATGCACCTGGGGTGAAGCCCAGGCCTGGTATTGCATGTTTAAAAAGCTGCATGAGTGGCTGTTTTTTGCACGGAGCCAGGGATGAGAACCATCAATGCAAAGAGAAGACACTGGGCTAGAAGGAGGATGGTGACTTCTCCAAGCTTCTCGGTGAAAGCATGTTTACCATTCACCACAGGATCATGGATGGCACACTCACTATAACACCCACCTGTGCACTTCCCCACATGCAAGCCACTAGTCCGGGGAATGACTGGAGCTGTTCTAAGTCAGTGCTCCACCTGGCTCAGTGCAACTTCCTCAGCTGCAGTGTTGGTAATCTTGCTTGCTATCACCCAGGGTTCCAAATGTTGATGATGGCTAAGCTTGACTGTCAATTTGACTGGCTTGAGAGATGCCTAAGAGATTAACAGACCACACTCTGGGTGTCTGGGTGGACCACAGGGGCATGACCTTGGGGGTGATGTCTGGTACCTGGCTCCTTCCTCACTCTCTGGCTCTTTCCCTGCTCTCTGCTGCTGGCCACTCTGAGGTAAGCAGCCTTCACCACCACGCCCCTCTCCCACGATGTTTCTGCCTTGGAGCCCCTGACCGTGGACTGAACCCTCTGAAACTGTGAACCAAAATAAACCCTTCCTGCTTCAGGCTGCGCTTGTCACGCATTTTGCCCCAGCGGTGGAAAGCTGAATGATGTACCACGGCAGCTGCCACC
Organism: Heterocephalus glaber; assembly: GCF_000247695.1. Next base: position 4,748,993 of record NW_004624818.1, read on the forward strand.
AGAAGAGGCACAAGTCCAAACAGGCAGCACTGCCCCCCCCCGCAACCTGGCTTCAACCGGAGCAGCTCCACGTTTTTAGTTTTATAGATTTTGGCTCCACATGAAAACATGTTTAAAAAAATGCTATTAAAAGAATTTTTTTTAAATATCACTCCTTCCAGTTACAAAATACTAATATCTGAGAAACATGTAGCTTCAAAATGCACACTATCTTGTTCGTCCTGTTTCTAACCCTAGCACTTAGCAAACATTTTGTAAGTGTGTTCTGAATGCAAAGTTTGCTGAAGAAAGAGTCAGAACAAGAAGAAATTTGAGGGATAAGAAAGTTGTTTTATCCCTCTTCTTTTAACCACTCAAAATTCCTGATGCATCGGATGACATGGTAAATTTAAGAGGACGACTTAGCTCCTACGTGCTATGCTCAGCTTAAACCTGGTAACAAAAAGGCATCCCATACATGAGGGGCTTCTCTGCAGGGGTGTGTGGAAACTGGGCTTCCTTTTCTAAAGATCCTCATGGGTTCAGAAGGTCAGGGTGGGGTAAAGGGGGGGTAACAGGCTAAGCGGCTCCAGGTTCCCAGCCTCCTCTGTAAACCCTCCCCAAACAGGAGTGGGCCTGACGTGAGAGTTCATTCTAACCAGCAGAATACAGCAAGGGGATGGAGTGTGAGGATGGCCTCAAACATCCTTCCTGCTGGGACTCCTGCTTGAGGAAGCGAAGTGACCATGACAGGAAAGCACTCATTCACAGGAGCTGAGAGTGGGCATCAGCTCGGAGCCAGCAAGAAACTGAGGCCTTCAATTGGTCCAATAGCTCAGAAGGCCAACGATCGCACTGGTGGCTCACTGACCCTTCTCAGTCAGGCCTGCAGATAAGAACGCAGCTCAGCTAACACCCTGACCCCTGGCTGTGAGAGGGGCCAGCCAGGCACACTCGCACCCTACACCCAGGAGACAGGTAAAAAATGTGTGTTGTGGGGCTGGGGATTTAGATCAGTGGCACCGCACCCGCCTTGCAAGCACAAGATCCTAAATTCAATCCCCAGTACCAAAAAAAAAAAAATGTGTTGTTTAAAGCCCAGGAGGATCCACAACAAGGCAGGACAGGGAGGCCAGAGGGGCCAGACTGGGAGATCCATCAGTGTACCAAGGTGTGACTCCATATCCAGAAAAGCATGAAAAAGAATGGAAGAATGTGTGTGGGGACTGACATGATTTCACTCAGATTTTACTAGTTTGTAAACACTAGTAGCTGCTGTGGGCAGAATGAAATGGAGGAGGTCCAGAGTGGAAAGCAGCACTTGCAGATGCAGAGGTGAAAGGCAGTGACAAGGACAGGAGGCCCACGAACTTGGAGGAGAATGGTATCCCCACTTCACTAACTTCCAACCAAAATGAAATGTTCTGTTTAACTGTAAACAGAATAGCCTGTACCTGTGACCTTTCAGAGATTTTTGTAATCCCAGTTACTGTACAATGTTATATCATTCATGTTTATTACCCTCTCAAATTTATGACAGTTCCAGACGCACCACTAGATCCTAATATTCAAGAACACTGAAGAAATACACATAAATATGTATGTATATCTCACCATCTGAGTCTTATTAAGATTTTGATAACTATCTCAGTACAGCTGGCTTCCTCTGTGATCCAGTGGATGGCTGAAGACACGCTTCTGAGAAAGTCTCCACAGGCTCAACTCAATTGCAAAAAGGCCCCTGTGCCAAGAAACCCAGTGACGGAGGAGGAAGAAGGCCAGGGAAGGCTTGATGCTGCCCGTGATTTTAGTGAGATGAAATGAGGTGCAATGGAGGGCAGCAGGTCAGGGGTTGGCAGCATGGTTCTCAGCGTGACAGCGTTGAGACAGCGTGGAACCTTCATGAAGTGGGGCCTAGTAGACAGCGGTTAGGTCACAGAAGGCCCTCCCTTGGCAGGGACTGATGACATTCTCTGGGACCCAGGTCAGTTTTTAAGACAGAGTTGTTATCAAAGAGCGCCCCAGGCCCTCCTGGTGCTCTGGCTTCCTGTCTGGCCACACCATCTCTCCCACGCAAGCTCCTTCCCACCAAGATGTCATCTACATCACCAGAAGCTCAACCAACGGGGCTGTTGGATCCTGGACTTTCAGCCCCCTAATTAAAAGCTAAACAAACCTCTTTCCTTCATAAATACACAGCTTCAGCTATTTTGTTATAGTAACATCAAACAAACTAATACAGTCTGAGTCCAGTTCTGGATGACTGTGTCTGAGATGCCAATGAGCAACTGAAGCTGCATATGAGTAAAGGTTAGGACTAAATGTGGGATGTGTGCTAAGCTCTGTCAGTAGATGAAACTATTTAGAGAGAGCTGAGAGAAAAGAGCAATTGCAAGGGACTTCATTGCTGAAAGGTGGACTTGGAAGACCACGGTCAGGAAACAGCTGAGGTGGCCTGAGAGGCGAGAACAACAGCAGGGAACCATCTCAGTTCAAGGCGCTGTCTCGGGAGAGACTAAGGCTAACCATGAGGAGGCTATCAGCCACTGAATAAGGTGTGGACAAGGCGTGCACTCAGCAAGTCTCAGGTTGCTGGAAAACTTGACAGCCAGATGGTATGGAGTGGCGGGGGGTGGACAGGAGATGAGCAGTGATTTTCAAGTGAGAAGTAGGAGAAATAAGTAGATTACTTTAGGAGGAAGTTTTGGTGTTAAGAGAACTTCCTTGTTGAATGGGCTGTGGACAGAGAGGGACCGTGGGTCAGTGAGGTCTCTGTCTTCTGGTGCAGGAAGGGTCTAACCAGAAAAGCTCTGCACATCACCCTTAAAAGATGCAGCGGACATGGAGGCATGGCTGATCCAAGAGCGTAAGGCAGCTGCTGGACACCTGCTCAAGCAGGAGAGGGCTGGGTCCAGCACTCGTGGGAACACACTGGCCTTTGAACAAGAAAAGCAGTGGACATAGTTTGGAGGTAGGGAGATCTGGAGCGCCCACTGGCTTCTATACCCTAATGTGAAACAGCTCCAAGAGGGGGCTGATAAAGGACTGATCTGGCCTGAGAAAAGCAGAAAGTACAAAACAGCACAACAGGAGAGCAGGCTGAGCTGGGGAGAATCCTGGAAGACTGTGGGTGGTAGCAATGCCCACATGAGGCTGATGATCAATAATTTACAGAGAGAGCACAAGTCTGCTTCATCATCTTATTTGTCTCCAGCAGCAATGAGCTGCTTGGAGCTCATTTGGGACTGGGATTTGTCTACCTGGTATGATGGGAGGCAAGGAGGGAGGCAAGAGTGTGATCAAGTGCTGTGAACTCTGGATTGAAGCTGGATGAGAAGAGAAAAATGAAAGGGGCACAGGGAGAAGGAGGGTCCTGTAGACAGAGCTTCAGGGAAGCTCTCTCCAAAATCTGTGAGCAACTAGCTAATGAAGTGAGGGCCAGCAATGGGAAGTGGGAAATGCATAGGGGAATGCCAGTAGCAGGAAATGCCAGCAGCAGGAACCTACATTAATGAGGTAAACAGGGTCCAGCAGCAAGCGGGCTGGACTGTCCAAGGGCCCCATGTAGAGATGAGACAGTGACAGCCTTGGAGGAACCGACTGCTAGGGGATGGCTCCAGTGGAACTCGAGCCTCACAGGGCACAGGTCTCTGTCTGGGTCACCACAGTATCCCCCAGGCCTAGTGTTCAATAAACCCTGCCGAGTGAGTGTTACTGAAACAACAATGAAAAGAAAACCTGAGGCAGGGCTACAAATTAGTGAGGAGCAAGAAGAGCAGAGCCACAGGGCAAGAGGAAAGGGGAAGAATGGCGCTCTGCATGGCATGGGGCAGGCACTCCACCATGGCACAGCAGGGCCAAGCTCCCAAAGAAAGAGTGGGCCAATACCTGTGGAATAATAAAAGCATCTGATGTATACTGGGGGCCTGTATGGCTGCTGACAAGGATTCTGTCTGGACCCAAAGGCAAGTACAGGGACCAGGGCATTCTACTTATTTTTAAGTAACTATATTAATTCTATCTTCATGTCTCCATCTCTACAAATCACTTCATGATTTCACTCCAGGTCCTTTCTCCAGTTAACCTATTTGGACAAGAGGCACTATCCTCAGGCCCCTTCCTCAGAGCCTTGGCTCCTGACCTCAGCTCTACACTGGATCTCCCATCTCACGCTTTTAGAGCTGTCCTGGGCCTCTCCTTTATAATTTTGCCACAATTACTTTCCTTCACAGCACAAATCCCAGAAAATCACTAACATTTACAACCTCCACATCCTCACCTCTTTCGCTCTTCAGCCCACCCCACTGGCCTTGTGCAATGACACCTCACTGAAACCATTCATCAAGATCACGAAGAGCCTCCAGATGACCAAACTCACGGTGACTTCTCCATCCTCATTTTACTCAACTTCCAGGCAACCTTCGACTATATCCTGTACAACAGGAAGAATAGTGGCCCCTCACAGATACCCACATCCTAATCCCCAGAACTATGTGACTATATTAAATGGCAAAAGGTAAATGAGGCTGCAGGTGGAATTTAGGTTGCTAATCAGCTGACTTTCCATTAGGAAGATTTTCCTGAATTATCCATGTGGACTCAGGGTAATCAAAAGAACCCTTAAAAGTGGAAGAAGAGAGGGAAGGAGGAGAGGTCACAGACAGAGAAAGAGATGTGAGGATGGTAGAAAGGCCAGGGACACCCTATGTTGCTGGCTTTTAGAAAGGGGCCACAAGCCAAAGAATGCAGCAGCTTCCAGGCAGGGGTACAGGCTGGATGTGGACTCTGCCAAGGGCCTCTGGACAGGAATGCAGCCCGCCGCACCTTCATTCTGGGCCTGTGAGATCTATGTCAGATGTCTCGTCTACAGAACTGTGAGGTAATAAAGCTGTGTTGTGTCAAGCTGCCAAATGTGGGACTCCTGCCTGGTTCACCATGCTTCCCTGTGGCCTCCTGCTCTGTGCACGTTTCATGTCCCCTTCTCCACCCAGACGCCCTCATCCAGTCTGTGGCGTTAAATGCCACCTAGACACATTGGCTCTCCAGTTTCAGTCTCCAGGCAGGACCTCTACCTAGACTTCTGGTCAGGTGCCTGCTCAATATTCTCACTTTGGTAACTAATCGATGTCCCACAATTAATAATTCCCAGAAGAACACTCTCAACTTCCATCCCATCATCTCCTCCCTCAGTCTTTTTTTCTCCCTGATGACCACCTGCACCAGTGCAGGCACAAAGGCCACAAACCAGGACTCACTCTTGATCTTCCCTTTCAGCCTCCATCCAGTCTTCATGGCTCCACCTTCAAATTATATCTTCTCCCTCTCTCCACTGCCACCATCAACTTCTTACCAAGATCATAAGGACTACAACAGTCTCCTGCTTTCTCTGCTTCCCCTTATAGCCACAAAGCAGCAAGAGAAAGACTGAAAAGAAAATTCCATATTATGCCAGTCATCCTCCGATGGCTTCCCACTGCCCTTCAAGCTAAATCCCAAGGCTTCCTGCCTCAATGGCACTACAAGGTCCACCCTTACCCACTCACCTAGCTCATCTCCCAGTGTCTCACGTCCAACCAACCGTGAGCACATGCTTGCTTCAAGGCCTTGGCACAGGCTCTTCCTCCTGCCTAGAATGTTCTTCCTCAGACCCTCAGGCACCCAACCCCTCTTCACCATTCAGATCTCAGTTCAGACTTCATTTCCTCAAAGAAAGCCTTCACTGAAAAACTCCACCTACACTGCTCACATCTCAGTATCCTGTTCTATTCCCTTAGTGCTCCCTGAAACTCTTACTATCTGTTTCTTATGCACTGTCTCCTATTCCCTCTAAACTACAAGCCCCTTGAGAACAGAACATAGGCTGGTACTCTCAGTATCTCCAACCAAGTACCTGGACTACAGCAGGGCCTCAAAAACATCACTGAATGCAAAAATGATGGCATGGAATCAAACAGTATTAATATGCAGTCAATAAACATGATGCTGTCAATCACTGTCAAGAAAGGGCTGGGCCAGGGATTTAGCTCAGTGGTTCCGCTGCCTGCCTCGCAAGCGCAAGGTCCCGAGTTCAATCCCCAGTACCAAAAAAAAAAAAAAAAGAAAGCGCTAATGTACAACTTATTAAGAGAATAGCCAGGTTACAAAACCTATTCTGGGTTAATAAATAAAAATAAGGGCCCGGGAATTTAGCTCAGTAGTTCCAACACCGGCCTTGCAAGTGCAAGGTTCCAAGTTCAATCCCCGGTACCAAATAAATAAATAAATAGAAATTTTTAAAAATAGGGCTGAGGATATAGCTCAGGGGTAGAATGCTTGCTTAGCATGCTAATGTGTGAGGCTCTGGGTTCAATCCCCAGTAACGCAGAAACAAACAAATTTAAAAGTTCCTAGGCTCACAAGAGGACAGAATTAAGTCTAAAGAGACAACTATGCCTTCCTGACGCAAAGCTCTGGGTGGCTTGGCTGTTTTCTATGGGTGCTGTACCGTGGGCATCAGCCAGGAGGTGAGGGAGTGCGTCCCCCTGTCCTCAGCTTCACACCTCCACCCAGCAAGGGCTGCTCCACAGGGGACAGTGTGGCTCCTGCCTCTTCTCCCTCCCTCCTTCCAGAGTGCCTCAGCAGACTGCAGGCCCCAAGGTCCTGAACGGCGTGCATTCAGGAGCCTCACGTGCTCCTTCCTTCCACCTTCTGGGAGCCTGCTCACATACAGGGAGCACATGTGTTCCAGTGGTCGCACCCATGCATCTGCTGGGTGCTACTGGTGACGAATGGTGAGGCAGGCTAACCTCAGGATGAACTACATGCAGCCCGCCTGAGTCGCGGCACAACAGTACAATGCCGTGGACTCTTCACTCCTTCTCGCAGTGAACGGGCACTGGACTCCTAGAAGTGCCAGGTGCTGTTCTAAGCTCTCGGGATCTACCAGTGAACACAGAGGAGATCCCTGTCCACCTAGAATTTAGAATCCAGCAAGGACACCCAGATAACAGGCAGAAAGGACAAGTTACACAGCATACAGTACTAGATGATGATAGATGCTCATTCCAAAACACTTAGGTCTCACTATCCTCATTTTTGAAATAAAAAATACATCATCACCACACAGCAGGTTCTCTGAACTGCTTGAGGAATGAACTGTTAAAAATTACTGGAAAATGTTTCCATATAAAAATTTGATTAATAATAAAGCATTTAACAAAAATAGTTCTTAAATAATTAGTTAATAAGTCTAAATTTGGTTCAACAGTATAAAAAGATTTTAACATACACATTGACAAGTGTCTTCTAATGCCAAGAAAGGGAACCTGCTGCCTCACAGCTTAAAGACCTGTCAGGCACAAAGGGAAATGAGTCTGCTCAGACCTCAGTTTCACAGATTCTGTTTGATTTTAAGTTACTTTATTTCAATGCAACTTTCTCAGATTCTCATTCCTCTGATTCTTCCTTAACTTTTAAAAAGGTAAATATATTTAAGCCTTTTTCCCCCTTCTCATTGTGCAAAAGGATGTCTTGAGCCTTTCTGACTATGAACCCCATCTGGCAACCACACAAGCCTCCCTCTGGGCCAGCTTCTCCTCTCCTCCACGAGCCCTGAGAGGCTGTGATCCCTCCACACTGTGGCCTTGGCCTCTGACCGCCTCTCTTCCCTCACAGTAGTCTCCTTTAAAGGGAACTACTCCCCAGGTGATTCTGACCAACTCACACCTGAACTCCACTAGGCTAAAAAATACCAACTTCTCCAGATACTCACCCCATTCCACCTCAGCCCACCTCCCACAGGCCTCAGCTTCTCCCACTTACTGGAAAGGGTGGGGTATTTTATCCAACAGCCATCAATCAAGTGTCTGAAACTGAAAAAACACCTCAAGCACTCTCCAGCTTAGAGAAGTGTGGCCCCAGAACGCACCTTCACATGCACCTGAACATTTTTACAAGCACCTTCAGGAAACAGAACAGTGACTGGTCAAAGACTATCTGTCCAAATTTCAACCACAGAACTAGACGGTATAGAAACTTGGAGACAATACCAACCCCCCTGAAGACCCCAGGTGGGAAAGACCAGAGGCTGCTGGGGGATGAAAATGTTCTAGAATTAGGGAGGAGTAGTGGTTATACAAGTCTATGGACATACTGAAAGCCACTGAATTGTATACTTTAAAAACAAAAATAAATAAAGGGGTGATGATTAACAGTAAAAAAGAAAGAAAAAAAAAATTAAACTCCCAAGCTGGAATCAAGCCTCCCAGAAGTCATACACCGCAAAACAACTCTGAAATTGTAACGATCCTTAGAGACAGACTTTCAAAGGTCACGCCGCGCCATTGCCTAAGACTTGAGTAGGCTGAGCAGGCAAGCGTCTTACGTAACACCCATTTGACCAGAGGCAGAGCCAAGTCCAAACCTGCTTCTGCACTGGCTCTGCATCCTTTCCAAGACACCAGTGGTTCTCAATTCAGGCTCTGTGGAATTATTATATCAGAATCTGCAGTTCATAAGGCCGCTCTAATTTCACACCTTAATTTACAATCTGAAAAGGTAACACCTATAACAAACAACACAAAAACTCACTGCTCGTGTTTGTGATTTGTGAGTACTCTGCCTTCGTACCCAGTAGTGTCATTTAAACTGTTCTCGGGCTAACAAGAAGTGAATTTAAGACAGAATGATGTATTTGTACCAAGACCTAATGTGGACTCATAGAAATGCTTGCTGCAGAAAAGGTTTCTCAGTGAGGAAAGAGATAATAACTGCAGGGCACAGGGTAGTGCCACATGCCAAGTTCCAAAGAACCTGCTTGAGAATGGTCAGCATAATATTCATGTTGCAAGAGACAATTTGGTTTTAGCAAAGCATCATCCATTGTGTTAACTAACACTACTAATACAAATTTTATTGGCTTTTTGGTTTCTCTTTATGTAATGTATATATGTGTCTTATATTTGCATAAGAACTCTAAAAATTAGGAAATTTATACTGAGTTTTTTGTAGTTTTATGTATTTCACTCATTCCACGAGCAGGTACTGAACACTGACTACTGAACGAGGGCCAGGTTTTCCAGGTGCTACATATTGCAGTAATATTACAATAAAATAGTTCGGGCCTAATCTGAGGCAGACCCACAGAAATCTTCTTTTTTAAGAAATCGTCTTTAGCATCTTGATCAAATTTCATAGGCATTACTCTCTGCAGGTGAAACCTGCCGTCTTACATTCCTCAAAGTCAATCCTGCCCATGCTGAGCCGACACTCACCAAGGCGGAAGGACACCAGGCTCTGCCCAGCGTTTCAGCGCATCCTGCCTACTGCTGCTTCTACCACATCTGGCATGGCAGATGCTTGACACCGGCTATGACAAACAGACTTCTGCTTACTTGGCTTTTGGTACCCATTTATTTCATTTACTATTAAGCTGAACAGAGGAATTATACTCAACCCAAATACTAAAAACTAAGATGTTTAATTTGAAACCTGATTCCATATACTGCGTTCAAAAATCAAATGGTGTCACTCCTAAAACTCAGTTCCTTGTGCTTGCTGTCCACACCTACATTTTCATTTCTGCAATTTAATCCCAAAAAAGCCCTGCCTGGACTCCGAAAACAATCCAGGATCATTCAAATCACTAGCTCTGTTAAAGCTACACAAAGCTCTACTTCAGGGTTAACTAACTTTCCAGGTCATCAGAGCCAAAATACCCCCTGATCTTTACAACTACATTACTGCTACTCTTCAGCTTAGCTCACATGTAGTAAATTTAAGGAGCGCGAAGAAATCCCCAAAAGATGTGGTTGCATATTTCAAAGACATGACATAAATATACTAGCAAAACAAATCACTGAAAAATTACAAACCTAAATCCACAACTTTATAAAGTTATACAGGGCCGGGGATTTAGCTCAGTGGTTTCGCCACATGCTGTGCAGGCACAAGGACCTGAGTTCGATCCCCAGTACCAAAAATAAATAAATAAAGTTATACAAAGAAAATATTTTTAAAACTAAAAAGAACTCAAGAATGTACGTCTACTCATACAAAAAAAAAAAAAAAGATTAAATACATTTTTAAAGGGTAATGTGGCTTGTTTAAAAACAAAAAGCTGGAGCCAGATGTGGTGCCACTCGCCTGTGATCTCAGCACTTGAGAGGCTGAGGCAGGAGGATCACCATGAGTTCTGAGGCCAGCCTGGGCTACATAGTGAGTTCAAGGTCAGCCTGAACTACATATCAAGACCCTGTCTCAAAAAAAAAAAAACTGAAATGAAGTATAATTTAGTAATTCCCAGTCTGAAAGTCCATTTTTCTTACCTAAATACAAAAAGTTAGGGGGAGAAGTTTTCAGGATTTAAAAGAATAATTCTCTTCCTATAAAAAAATTTTATAATTATACTCAAGTTTTTTCTTCAAGCTCCTGGGTGTAGCTTGAACTGTATCATCTAAATCTACACTATTCTCTACATAGACATCTTTACCATTAAAAAATAATTTTTAATATGAAAACTTCTGAAGCTACCAGCAACTAAAAGCATGTGATGTCGCTTTCTTTAAACAATCAGTACAAATTAGAATTGTTTGCTTACTCTAGAGAAACTTTGTACTAAAAGAAAAAACAACAGATCATTAATAGTTCAAAAATAGTAGCACACAAAAGTGATTTGAGGATATTTAGGGCAAACATATTCATTATAAAAGGTTGATGGTGCTACATTAGATTGGCTTTGGAAGAATGCCATTTGAAATCTAGAGCTGGAGACTCGGGAATGCAGTAGTTATATTTTAAGTCAAACAGCTAATTAATGACTAAACAAAAGAAATTTCAGTCTGGACAACATACATGGCGTACTAATAAGTGTAATTATGAAGGAGTCATTTGTGCAATCAGAAAGTTGCATTAACTTAATTATTTCTGGCTCTGGGCCTTAAAAATATTACCTTAAAATGCAGAAACCTCATAATTGGCTCACCTAGTAAAGATGTGACTACCAACTGATTATGAAGCAAGACTTGGTTCCGTTAAAGAACGTGCTAATACATTCTCCCCTGCCCTGTAAATAAAAATCAGGCCTAATCCATAAATTATACACAGGTACAAAATTTCTACTTGTAATATATTTTAATTACTCAGAGCCCATTATTAATATTCATTACTAAGAATCAAAACTATTTCCCTAAGAAATGAGTTTTGCTACTTTTTAAAGAAAAAGAATAATGCAGGGGCGGGATTTAGCTTAGTGGTGTTGCTGCCTGCCTCACAAGCACAAGGTCCGGAGTTTGATCCCCCGTACCATTAAAAAAAAAAAAAATCATGCAAAAATACACTACATTTATGTATAATGCTTGAATATGCAAATGAAAACAGAAGGCAAACAAGTTCATGAAACAAAAGGACGTGAAATTACTAGACAGCTGCAAGACATTGGAAAAGTCCACTGGAAATTGCTCTTGGAGCACCAAAGTCAGGCTGCAGGGGTGACACTGCCCATCCCCCCACTTCCCAGCTCGCTGGCTCAGGGAACACTAATGTATCTACACAGCTAAGGTTTCCGCACCTAAAATATGAGCAGACTCAAACAATCTACCTCATAGGATTAATTCACAGACTGTCACGGTTTAGATCTCGAAAGTCCCCCACAGGGTTCCTGTACTCAGAGGTGGGGCTTTTGGAAAGTAACTGGATCAGGGCGTGCTACTGCTGACTTACTGTTGGAGATGGGGTCTGGTAGGAAGAGGTGGTTCAGGGGGGCTTGCCCTGGAAGAGTTTGTCTCTCTTCCCAGCTTCTCCCCCTCTTCTTGGTTCCTGTCATGACCTGAGGAGCTTTTATCCACCTAGGCCCTTCCTCCATGCCATTTCTACAATCAAGCCTGCCAGCTATGGACTGAAACTTCTGAAAGTGTGAGCCAAAATAAACCTCTCCTCCTTTTAAGTTGTGGGTGTCAGGTATTTTGTCCCAGTGGCCAAGAAAGTGACTAAGACAAGAATTAAATGTGATTATTCATGTAAAGGACTCAATAGTGCCTAGCATACAATAAATGTTCAATAAATGTTTGCTTCCACAGTTACTGTTGTAGTCATCATCATCATTTCCTTTATGGTCGTCAGAACTGGGGATCAGTGTGGTTGAGAGTACATAGTCTAAAATTGATCTGTTTTTAGATACATTTATTTTGCAACTGCAAGTAACATTCAAGAAGGGCAGACTTTATATCTTCCAATGGGCTAGAAAAGGTTAAAAAAAAAAGCTTAGCTAGGCCAAAAACCTCCCTTCATCTTCTCACAGTCTTCCTTTGAGTAACTTTCAGCTTGCATATGAACCCACAATACTAATCTCCCACTAACTCTTTCTAACTCAAAACTACATTACAGAATGGATTTGCTGAGTACACTCAGGCAGTTTAGAGTTATGGGGTCTTTGATTAAAAGCCTACACACAAGTAATAGAATGAAAGTTCCTAGAAATTAATAAGTAACACAGAAAGAAATTAAGCTAAGAAATAGCCCCTATCAAGTACGCTGTCTTGACCCAATTATCTAACCCTTTCTACCTACATCCTTCATTCCTAAGAAATATTACCCATCTTACAACAGTAAAACATGACATAAAATAACCAGTCAGTAGCAAAGAGCAGGTGCTCAATAAACATCTGAATGAGCACAAGCTCCCTCTGCCTCCTTATATACAAACACCAGACACTCAGGCACGAGCACACACACCAAGCCACACTGTACCCAGGCCTTCAACAGTGTACACCCAGCAGAGAGAGCGAGCCAGAGAGAACACAGGGGATGAAGGAAGACGGCAGCTGCCACTTCTCGGGGGCAGCTCCGACCGCCAGTTTTACTTGGCAGACACACTGTGCAGAGCGAGCTGGAAACGCAACTCTCCAGGGCACTCGACTGCTCTCAGGCCCACGCACCTCCTCTAGTTCCAGGCCCTCGTCTCAGGAAGTTGGATCTAAAGAATGGCAATTTTTGTACAACACAGCTTCTGAATATAAGCAGAGTGTTTCATGTGGCCCTCAACCAAAACAACTGCCATCTATTCCAACTCCAGCAGGAAAGTGGGCTCTTTCTAATGGCTGTGAGACTCCCCTTGATGGTTAAGTCAAGGGATTTCACAGGCAATGTTGACTCAATAGGATTTTCCCTCACCCAGGACCACAGAGCTCCAGGGAGAGGTAGGTAAGTCCACGGAACTCGGTTTCCTTCAGGTTTTCATGTCAGCGCGAAGGATGGCAAGCTGAAGAATGTGGGAAAATGCCAATACTCAGCAAAACCAAAGAAGTAAGCAAGCATTTTAGTAGCTGTCCTGATTGTTTTGTTCCTACTATTATCCTAACCAGCTCAAAATAAAATAAACAAAACCGATGACAGCATATCATCACATAACACCCTACAGAATTAACAACTCAATGTAAGTCTTCTGCTGTCACACATAACATTCCTCTACTTTTCCTAAGCCACAAAATAAACAGGAAAAGACACGCCATGGTCCATTACATAGAAACATGGGCCAACCTTTACACTCAGTTCTCTCCTAAGAGTTTTTTTCAGTGTTAAGCTGACAAACTCCTGACAGAACACAAGATCTCGGGAAAGAGAGCTTCCAGCTGCCCCTCGGCTGCTGCTTCCCGTGGCCTCCACCCTTAGGAGCCCCTCCTCCTCCTTGTTGCAGCTGTGACCAGCTGCACAAAGCAGCCCACCTGTTCCCACCCAGAACCCCAATTTCATATTTCCCCAGCATTTTTCTCTCTCTAACTGGGAAGACAGCAAAGGAGTGTGTGTGTATAGGGATCCTGGTAGAAAATACAGAACTTGTTAATTTTTCTTTTAATCTCGTCCTCTACAAAACTTCTTTACTAGTGTTTTATAAGGTATTTGATATATTGGCAAAATGGAATACGTAAATAATTTAAAGGTAAATAAACATATAAAAGATAAATGACACGACTTAAAACTTTCAAAACAGTTTTGAACCCACAAATCTACCAACTAAATTTCTGACACTGCTAGTTATAAGATTCTTCAAGCCACCAATTTGAATCATTAGGCCATTTCTGGTTTCAAATATAATTTTAAATTATAATTACAGTGCCAATTTCACAAGAAGCATAACATTGAAAAACATCCATTACGTTTTTTTTTTACACTTATAAACTGCAGCTAATGTATAATATGCTATCAAATATATGTTTCAGGGAATACTAAGGAACATACTGAGTTTTTAAATAATTCATAACTAGGAGAGAATTGGTTTCCAAATAACACTATGTTGCTGATAAGAATTACAATCCATGATTATAACTAATTTTCAGTGTATTTGTTTTCGTGTCTAAAATGTTTGAAATAGTTAATAAATAGCTGGTTAAAACCACAGGCCTCTACATTAGCTAATGTTTGCCTAAGTAAATGTATTCTACCTAAGGGGAAAATATCATTCATGCATATAAACAGAATACACATACATATATATATATATATATGCACACACACATATATATATACACACACATATATATACATATATATCCTAAAAAGAGATTTAAAATCAGTTGAAACAAAGTAACAAAGCTGTAAGGTTCCACAAACTACTTAAATCTGCAACTTTTAATTAAGTAAAGGGATTTCTATCCATGTAACCTCCCACACCTCAAAACGATTCTGACTCAAGAAGCTGGCAGAATCTTTTAAAAACAAAGCCAACAGACAGCAATATTTTCTTCTTGTGTCCTTAAAAAAAAAAAAAAAAGAACAGTGCCAATCAGAGGTTGGGTGCTATATTTCGCCTAACTTGGAAGTAAATGTTGAACCAGCAACACAAGTGGATTTAGATCAACTTGGAAAAACCGGTAACCCCAGCCATATGATTTTTAAAAATATAATTTACAAACTGATGAACATGTTCCCAATTCTCATCATTACAATAAATAAATACCACCCTAAACTGAAATGGACACATGCCCAATTCTTATCACTAATAGCTATTACCCTAAATTAAAATACTCAGATTTTAAAATTTAAAAAATGACAAAACAATACGCTATTACGAAGAACCTCAGATTAAAATCTGCCATAAATAGAAACTTCACCCAAGAAGATAAACTGCTGTTCATTCTACAATGTCAATCTACTATTGGAATGCCAAATATACAATCTAATATACAGCCTTCCTTCCTAATAAAAATTCCTACCACTACGGCAAAGCAGTTAATTCTCCAAGCAAGCTCTCATCAGAGAGAACTAAAGCTGTTTGCTGTCCTTCCCGATTCTACAGAAACTTCACATCATCAAAGCACTATATCGTCTGTAATGCATGGGGGCTGCATATTTATTAATTCGTGACAACGCAGAACTAATGTTTACCTGAGATGTGGGTAGGTTAACCACCAAATGCAAGACACCAAAGGCAAGAAAATACAAACATAGAGACCCATGCTGCTTTCATTAGGTCAGCGTGCAAATTTTACATTTTCAATGCAAGCCAGGCAGATCAGAGACAGACCAAGATACAGGTTGGTTTCTGTCGAATCAGATTAAATACCCCTCTCCTTGACAATTCCCTAGTTCAGTATTTTGAATTTAAAGCTAGCAGAAAGTAACACTATACAAAACCACCTGAAGTTTGCCTTAAAGTAATTATACCCTTAGAAACGGAAGTTTATCTACCTCATTAGTGTTCCATCGGTGCCTCTCTTTTGGTAAACTTGAACACTTCGGCAGACACTCAAGCAGCTTTTTCGGTAAAAAGATTTTTACATGACTACTATTGCTGTTCCCATGATCATCTATAAAGAAGAAAACAATCAATTCAGAGAAAGTAAGAGAAAAGCCTCCTTTTAAGTACACTGCTAAGGCCGCAAACAGCAGCCTGGTTTAGCACGGTGTGACCTGAGCATCAGAGGGCCACCCACCTCAGGCAGGGACCCTGGGCTACAGGCTTATCAGATGGAGGGGGCAGGAGCCTGACCCAAGCTTCCAAGGTAGGACCGAGCTCTGCTCCCTCACAGGCAAGCGGACAGGGACTGTCCCAGCAGTTGCCCAGAACCCATGCTTCCATGATGCACATCAGACCTGCACAATGATTCAACCTCGCACATCCCAGGAATCTCTTATTAACCAGTAGAAAAAGTTTTAAATTTTTAAGTAGGAAGAATTATAATAATGCATGACTACCTTATTCATACACTAACACTCCTTCATTTCCTAGAATACAAATGAGATGCATCTTTCAAATACTGTACAGAATTGAACCTGCAGTTAGCCAGAAGCTAGCCTCTCTACCCTGAATCTAAAAACATATCACTTTAGGTAACTTGATTTACAGGTACATATACAGAGAATTAATATATTTCATCAAAATGTGAATTACTTTGAAACTCCACAGTATGTCCGGCTAATCTGATAATCAGGCTACCAGATGGTTTCTAGTTCAATTCTTTATATATAAACATTTCCTTCAGTCATTTATTTATGTATCATTTACTTTCCACTCCTATTACACAGACCCTTTGCCTGGCTCAAATATCCTTGCTAGTTTTTGTAAATTTAAAGATTCAAAACTACCTGCTACAACTTTTTTAAATGCTAAATGAAATCCCCAACATATATCCAAAGGATACAATGCATAACTAGATACAAAGGAGCAGCACATTAAAACATTAAAGACTGAATTTACTCCAGTAAGACAGTCTTACCAACTTTTTTATATTAATAAGGTATAATTAAGAGATGGAACTCAGAGTTATGAGTCTAAGATTCTGGCCCAGTTCTGCTACTTTCTAATTGTGTGACCTTGGGTAAGTTACTTAATATTTTCAGTTTTCCAAAATCATCAACTACAGAATTAGACATCATTTAATTCTCTTTCAAGAATAAACCTCTATAAAATTTACTGTCAGTAATATGCCTTACAATTCAGCAACATTACATAGGTATGAAGGAATTTATGTTACAAGTGAAATACAACAATATATTTTCCAGTTATTTACTGTACTTTTGTTTAGCACAGTTTTTTGAATATGTAAAAAAATAAATAAATAAAATAAAACAGTTTTCAAAAAATCTTCTCCAAAGTTTCTCATCTGATTAATACATTTCTTCTCATGAAAAGATCTTAAAGGGAAAATATCGAGCATAGAAATAGTCTAAAACAATTTACTACATCATGTAGAATATTTTATAGAGATGAACTTAAAAGACTTTTAGCGTACTAAATCTTTTTTGGTCCATGAACTACAAAACCAATTGAATTATAATACGACCATATATTTCTATTCCAAGACAAAAAGTTAAAAACTGACTGCTTTTAAGAATCTAAAGGTTTTAGTAGCAAAATAAAATTAAATTCTTTAACAAAAGGGAACTTTTCAACTAAGAAAGTTCTGTATTAATTATATACTATAAAATCTTCATAATTTTATGAGCTATGCATGCTCTCTGCACTTCATCCTCCCAAAGGAGGTGCCATGGGCCATAAAACTTTAAATCACAGAAGACCAAAGCACATGAGCCTTTACCTCCCTTCTCTCTACCCCTAAAGTGGTTTTATTCTCTTTTTTTTTGAAGTCCTCATGATGTATATAATATTGAAAATAGAGGTGAAATTCTAAAATCTGTACTCAATTCAAATATTCATATTTACAGGGTATCTTTTAAAGAAACAGCACTATGGCTAGATGCTTGTGCTTGCTTCAGCAGCACATACACTATGCTAGATGCTCAAATCGATGTGCTTCCCCTGCACTGCATGTGAATGCTCGAATCTCTGAGAAAGCCATTTGTTTAGAGCAGGACTCTGAACGTTAATGAACAGAATATTAAACCCTAGCTTCTATCTGTTTATGATCACAACCTCATATTAATTTTCTGTCCTTTCGGTCTCTTTAAGGAACCTATGCCCTGCGGTAAATAAAAGCACCTTGGGGGTTGGGGGGGGGCCTTAACAGCATAACTAACTGTTACAGGAAAAGCTTTGGTCTCCACTCTGATACCAAATCAGGCAGTGGTGATTCGGCCCAAAGGCTTTTAAGGAGAAAAGCAAGCAGAAGGGCTGTGTAAGCGCTGTCTCAATCAAGTTTCTAAATACAGCACTGTATGGGGAGATGCAGCCAGGGGTTAAACAGGAACAGAAGTATGACAGGCCAATGGGCTCCCCGTAATCTGTTTTTAAACTGTGCCATTTCCAGAATTTTAGGTTCATAGAGAATATAAATTGGATATTTTTAAGAAACATAACAATGGGTAAATCTTCCACTGTATATTATGAAGATAACAGTCTCAATATCGCAGAAAGAATTATTAGAAACTCAAAAAGACAAAATGTTAAAACTTAAGCTTTCAGGGCCGGGAATGCAGCTCAGTGGCGCCGAGCCTGGCTGGCAAGTGCAAGGTCCTGTGTTGGGGGGCGGGGGGCCTTATCCTTTCAAAGTTTGATGTTTCCAATTAAAGTATGATAAAGAGAAATTTTGCTTTCACACTGGAAAAGAACTGTTCATGTGGCAATATTGCATAAAAATGTGCTTTTAATTAAGAGCTGCTGTTTAATGTTTTAGGACAAGTATAAACGATTAATTAAATACAAGTGCCAGTATTTAAATCCTAATAGCAGCATCTTAACAATAAAATTTAGGTATACGCATGTTTCAACTACATCTCAGTATTCAGTCTAAACAGTTAAAACACTGACACTGCAAAATGGGAGTGTCAACAGAGTGATAGTGTATCATTTTATTATCATTATCAAACAAAATATCCAGGTATGATATATGACTTTACAAAATAATTTCCAACTTCCTCCACAATAAAAACATAACTAGTGAAGCTCTTGAAATTGACAAATGATTTGCTTGGCTGACAGCTATAATTCTAGAGAATAAACCATCCTTTCTAACCAACCTTTCAAATATTTTCCAAACAATAATTTTAGAGGCACAGTATAACTTAGCTAAATCTTTCTAACATGTACAAAAATGCTTATTCATCTGGTTAACAAGACAAAAAGTAGAATTCCTGCTTTCAGTTCTGTTTCTAAAAATGAAGATTCACATTGCCAAACCATTTTTAAATCCAAAGAAATATATTTGACCTGTTCCTTGGACATTCTGTGATTACCTTTCTGCACAGTAAATTATAACTAAATTAAGTCTAACCTAGAAATGACACCTCCTTTTTATTGCAATTCATAATTAATAAAAATCAAATGATTTTGGTTCTGTGAATAATGACAAACACTATTATCCAATCACGTTGATTATGATTCATCTCTCAACCTCTAGACCCAACTGTTCCAAATCAGTTGGTACAACTGTGCAGCCAATTGCTAGATCTTATTGGGAATATATCTGATCAACAACTTGGAGTGGTAAAATCAAAAGAAAGCTCTACAATTTTCTGTTTAGCTCTAATTGTTATGTGCTTAGATTGAATCAGTAGGATAGGAGCTGATGCAGGAAAACATAAGCAGCACTGTGCGTCCCATCAGCCTGGTGCTCAGAGCTGCCGTGACTAACCGAGGGAGGACCCGCAAATCACTTCCCTCCAGAACAAGGACAAATTGAGCCCGGCTGCGTGCCAAGCGCTGGTCAGATTCTGCACTATTCTTTTCCAAAGAAAAATCTCCAAAATGAATGAAACCCAGTTGTCATTATACAAAAAGATGTTTCAAGGTTTTAAAATATTAATATTTTTAAAATAGAAAAATATTAGTTTTACTATTTAACAACTTCTCTCTTCTTAGTTGTACGAATCATATCTCTTCTTCCTATTTCTAAGTGGCTCAGATTTACCTTTTTCCTGTCAATCATGCTACTTAGTCCCTTGTCCAGGTTTAAGTCAACTCATACCTCAGGTTCGATAAGCATCTATTTATCTGCATTTACATTTTCTTTGTTTTTTGTTCTGTTTTGGTTTATTTTAATGGGTGGGTTTTTCTGTTTGGGGGGGGGGTTTAGACAGAGTCTCACTACATAGGCTAGTCTTAAACTCACTATGGAGGCCTAGGCTGGCCTCAAATGGCAATCCTCCTGCCTCAGCCTCCTGAGTGCTGGGATTACAGGCGTGCATCACCACACCCAGCTGGATTTACATTTTCAATCTAAAAATATGTGCGTGAGGACAGATAAAGCAGAGGCCCGGAAGCCCTGCAACCTATCATTGCAATTTGGGTCTGGGGGCATTTTTTCCTGCTTTATTTCATTCAATGCCAACTATGAGCTACTATGTGACCAAGTGAATCAATTTTCTATTATTGGTTAGGGGTGAACTCTATCGAGTACCCATAAAGGACTTTAGATTGTGTTCTCTTGGTTCATCCTCACAATAAAACATAAAAGCTTAATTCCCCCACTTTACAGATGAGGAACATAAGGCTGAGACTCACTTGCCCAGGAAACACTGCTTGCTGTCAGGAGCTCATGTGGGTCTCAGACATGACCTGTGGCTTCTCCCACAATGCCACACTGCTCCTGCTCTGTCACCTGGTACCAGACTCTGGGCTTCCAGAACTGTTCTATTTCTATCCAATATTTGCAGTGCTTTGACTTTTCTGTGCGATTGAGTCCACTGCCTTTTGGAACCCTCAGAGAAACTCCAGGAGGGCAGAATTCACTCTTTACCCAGAAGGATTAAGTAACTCATCTAAGATCACACAGCAGTTAAAGGCAGAACCCAGCCTTCTAAGTCCTGGCCAAAGGCTATTTCCACTGCACTACCATGATGGCGTTACTCGCACTGCCAAACCCACCCCTTCTGTAAGTCAAAAGCTTTTTCAAATCCTACCTTCTATAGGTGGCACGGTGTTGAGAACACAGTAGGTGCTAGTTCCGCAGAATACACTTTGGGAAACGCTCTAAGGAAACAGAAAATAAAATGTAAAACTAATCTTTGAAAAAGATATATTCTGGCTCTTCTGTGATATTCCTGCCAAAGATGCAAAACCTGAATCTAATCATAAGGAAACATCAGACAAATCCAAAATGAGGAACATTCCACAAAATGACTGGCCTGCAATCTTGAAGAGGCTCAAGGTCATAAAAGTGAGAAAGGACTGAACTGTTCTGCATTAGAAGAGACTGAACAGACGACCAAACATGTCCAATGTTCTGACTGGACATTTATTTACAAAGGTCACTGCTGGGTCACCAGGATTTGAGCACTCAATGGTAGAAATTGCTCGATGTTAATTTCCTGACTTTGATTATTGTATTGCAGTTATGGCAGAAATTGTTCTTGTTTGTAAGAAATACACAATAAAGTATGTGAGAGTGATGAAAATATTGGTGACTTATTTACAAATGCTTCATTGCGGAAAAGTGCTTTGCACTGTAGGCTTAGGACTGTTTCAGAACAAGATGTGTTTGGAAAAGATATATATGCATGTGAACATGTATGATTGTGTAAGTTTTTACTGGGACACATATGTGCTAAACATAAATGTTACTAAGAACCAGTATCACATTCATTAAACAGCTGGTCAGTATCAGCAGCACCGTTAACCACCTCCCAGGACATGCCCAAGACACCACTCACACAAAACAACCTGCTGAGCGCCAGCAAGCAGCACAGAGGGAAGAAGGTGGAAGACAGCGTCTCTGCCCTCGGGCTGCTTTGCTCAGATACAATTATCAAGTTTCATATAAAATCTACTCAACAATAATATTAAGAAAGGAAATAATTTCTTTTGTCTTGCAAACCAATTATTTTCAGTCCTAAAAACAACTTTTACATTTAATTGTAATATTAGGTAAAATTTCAGATTATTCATTCTACATTATAAGCCACATATTTATATACTTAGAAAACCAAAGACAGCTTACAAATTCAACAACCACCCTTAACATTTAACACTGAAAATACAAAGAGCTCAGTTCTCCTACTTACTAGTGTGGTCCTTGGGAAAGTAACTGAGCCTGTCTGTATCACAGAATCAAAAGCAGGCAGATGACACTTCTGCGAGCTACCTCACAAAAAGGTAAGGTAAGTACAAGGGATAATAATACCAAAGGACTTTAAATTCAAAAGGACTACAAAAACATAAAACACTACTATTACAATACTGATAAGGGTAATCTTTAACAATCTGAACTGAGGCCTGCCTAAATTTTTTTATCCCAAAAAGAATGTCAAAACCCACCTAAACTCGCCTCCCATGATTTTTCATTCCCCTCTACCTTATACCTATGATCAAGTGCTTCAGAAGTCAAATTATTTTCAGGGTCCATATAATAAATCTTTCCCCATAATATGACTCCCAGCTACCAGGATAACCATCAGCTCTTTTTCTGTTTCTAGAAAATTATCATTCTAGGGCTTTTAACCCCCATGTGACTTAGTAGTTGCCATCTACAGCACTATCTGTAATAACAACCTGTTGTGGCACTGAGCTCCGGGGACTCTCCTAGACATTATGGACTGTCCTCAGCATACTGGTTTCTACCCGACTGTCAGCATGGAATTATGGCATGTCACACAAAGGGGCAGAAGCTGGACTTTCTCGGACATCTCAATCTCCAACAACAGCCTGCAGACCACGAGAAGGCCACATCTCATCTTCATGTACCTTCTGAACTGAAAGTTTATGATGTTAAAAAGAAATGTCTTAAACAAAAAAGAAAAAAGAAATGTCTTGGGGCCGGGGATTTAGCTCAGTGGTTCCACGGCCTGCCTCGAAAGCGGAAGGTCCTGAGTTAGATTCCTAGTACCAAAAAACAAAAACAAAAAGGAATGTCTTACATTCAAGGCTTAACAGTTTCTGGCTTTCTATTACCGAAAATAGCTGCAGTGGCCTTCAAGAAACCTTAACAATAGTCTCACGTCAAAAGTTTCAAACTCACAAATACTTGGTAGAAGAAACTAATGGCTTCACAAAAAAGGATTTTCTTTTTTTTTTGTCCCAGGAATCAAACTCAGGACCTTGCACTTGCTAGGCAGCCACAGTGTCACTGAGCTAAATCCCTGGCCCAAAAAAAGGATTTTCATATCCAAGTTCAAAGTTTGATGATTAATTAATTAGTGGTAAAATGTTCCAAATACTTAATAGAAAAAATTAAGCACTAAAATAACATATATACGGCCAGGGATTTAGCTCAGTAGTGCCGCTGCCTGCCTCGCAAGCACAAGGACCCAAGTTCAATCCCCCCGGTACCAAAA
>NW_004624818.1:4772210-4797430 GCF_000247695.1 Heterocephalus glaber
ATATATATATGAAACAAAAATCATAGATTAAAAAAAGAATACACTTTCCCCAGAGCATAATAAAGAAAGTCTCAACAATTAATTTAACTACAAAAGAAACTCACATAAATGAGAGTGAAATCTAATGAGGCATCACCGTAACCTCCAAAACTCCAGGGTCTCAAGCAAACAAGCAGAGCACAAGAACAGGGGAGGAGGTAAGATCTGGCTGCCCTGCAGTACTTTCTCCTGTGCTGGGCACTGAGCAGAACCTTGCACAGGGCCACCTCGACACCTGTGTGTAGACTGCTTAGGCTGCAGCTCAGCCACACCAAGCGGTGGTCCAGCCCAGATCCCCAGGTGCTGCTGAGAGGTTTGGGCAAAGCAGTGTCTCAGGACAGGGCAGCAAAGTGGGACACCGAGGCATTCAAGCCAGATGCAACTCCATGTCCTCCCACAGCAGAAGTCCTGCTGCCCTCCCTGGCTGCGTCTTCAGTTCGGCCAGGCCACTTGTCCTTCAGGAAGCCTGTGGTGTCAGGACTGGGCACTCCTGCGGCACCTTCAGGGCAGAACACGCATGAAAGAGGGCCTGATGTGCATAGGGACGCTACTCACTGAGGGAGCCAGGACCCAGCAGTGACAGGCCAGGGTCAATTCGAAAGGAAGAAGGCAGAAGCAAGAGGGATACTTTTTAATGGGGCTAAGTGCTAGGAAGGAAATAAAACAGAGTACATCACTGTGAAAACTCAGTAGGAAATTTTTTTTTTTGGTCTTTTGTTATTTTGTTTTGTTTGAACAAAATGGTCTCACTATGTATTAAACTCACTATGCAGGCTAGGCTGGCCTCAAACACGAGGCAATCCTCATGCCTCAGCCTCCTGAGGGCTGGGATTACAAGTCTGTGTCACCACGCCCAGCTGATAGGAATTTTTGCATTATTCCTGAATGTACATCTATGATGGAGTGAAGGAAATGCTTGACTGAAATATCAAGAAACCAGGATTCCATCATTAACCAGTTCAACAGTTCTCAACCTCAAGACGGTCAATTTTTTAAAATTCTGATGCCCGGCATCAATTCAGGGCACAATGTCTGAGGAGGGGACCCAGGCATCAGTATAGCTTAATAATTCCCAAGCAACCCCAGGATGCAAAATAAACAGTTGTGAGACTCTGGCCAGCTCTAGTTTTCCTGGTTTTCTCATGGGAAGAGTCACATGTGAAGTTGACAACTTTATGTGGGTCATCTAAGGATTTCTGTTTAAAAGTGGGTTCTGAGTCACAAGTCTGTGTGGGACCTGAAAGTCGCCTCCAAAGACCCCCAGGTGATGCCACTGCCGTGATTCATGGCTGCATCTGGAGTGTCATGAACCAGATCCACCTAAAAGATCAGAAATTAGATAAATGATATAAAAAGATCCTTCCAATCCTGACATTTCTCAACTGCATAATTCTCTGAATTCCTAACAGACTAAAAAAGCACTTTTGTCTGTTAATATAGACCATGATACAAAACTATGCCAGAATACCCCAGCGAGATAATTAAGAGAAACTATAGAGATAGCTACTCAAGAATAGAGCCCAGTACCTGCTACAAGTACCCCAGACAGGAGGTGTGGGCTCTATAAAATATGGTCCCTGTGTGCGGAACGCGCACTGTCCAGTTGGGGAGACAATAATGGAAACAGGGTAATGAAATAATAACATATGGCTTATGAAAGGTAAGAATGAGGGGCAGATGGCAGCAGTGTAGAAATGCAGTGTACCAAGCACAAACTCTTTGAAGGCAGAGACCATGTTTTATTCATTTTGTCTCTCTTCAGAGAATGTGAGTCAGGTTGTTACACACACTTTCATTATATATGGACAGTTTTTGGATGATGGATTAATGAAACAAAATGCCATATAATAAGAAGTGATTAAAGGCTTTGGAACAGAAAAGTAGCATGATGAAAACTATTTACAATTCTTTGAAATAAGAACTAAAGATGTTGAAGTCTCCACAGAGTACCTTTAAAGCTAACTGAGGATCTACACAGCTTCTTATTAAATCAAAGATGGAGAGAGACCATAGTAAGTGCAATAAACCACTGCACCAATTAGAAATGATACACTAAACTTTTTTTGTCACTTATTGTATCCTGACTTAGATTGATTCTTGAAATCCATGGCCATTGCATAAAGCATTACAGATAAATAATCAGAGCAGAGTCTGTTTTGGGCATGGTGTCTAGGTTACACAGGCTAACTCATAGAACAAACTGTACAATGGCTCACACACTGTAAATATTTACTTCTAGCTCAGGTAAAGTCCAGAGCAGGGATTCCTGTCAGCAGAGAGCATCCTCCCTGGTAGGGGCACTGGTGCCTGGGCCCTTCCTTCTTGTGGCTGGGGCTGCCTATGCCACTGGGTTCTCTCTCTGCACTGAGCCAGGCGAGGAAAGGGCACACACTCCACCTGTGCCTGGAGGATTTAGGGGCCAGGCCTGGAATCCGCACATTTTAGTCACCCCACTGACAAGAATTTGGCCACAAAGCCTTATCTAAAGGTAAGGGAGGCTGGGAAATGCCCAGGAAGAGGAGGCAGGTTTCAGGATCAGCCAGCAGCCTCTGCACAGTGCCTTTTGTAAACTGCCTTTTAATTACAGAAGAGTCAGTCATTTCAGAAATGTCTTCTGCCAACCTACAACTCCACCTTTAATCACTAAGGTCACTCAGCATGTAAAACCAATCTTGTATTTCTTCTCTGATAAATATTTTTCAAGATCGGATTGTATTAAAAAGGCATCCTTGAAGGGCTATCTGGCTTCTTCACTCCAGTCTCTTAATTCAATGTCTGCCACAAATAGAAGCTCAAATTATCTGCTGAATTTACAATTGAGTGGCACTCCCAGAATGTCAGGAGGAATTTTCACTTCTCCTGCCCCAGGCCCAAATGAAGGCCATCAGTTTCCCCTAAGCACTGCTCTCTCCCCACCAATGCCATCCTAAATTGCCTCCTATCCTCTGGGCCCCTGTAAGCACTGACGGGCTGCACCTCAGGGGCCCCACCTCTGAGACGGGAGCATATCAGAGCGATGGAGTCTCGAACCACCAATGCTGTGGATATATTTTAGCAGGAGCTATATCCCTTTATTCAAGAAATCCAGCAATGTTGGCCCAGGGATTGAGCTCAGTGGCCCTGTGCCTGCCTCGAAAGTGCAAGGTCCTGAGTTCAATCCCCAGTACTGCAGATTAGAAAAAGAAATCGGGCAATGTCTCTTGACCACTAAGAAAAATGGGTGGGCAGGCGGGTCCTCAATAGTTTTCACCAACACTAAACTCTTTGGCTACAGCACAAGCCTGCTAAATAAGAAGTGCAAGGTCTATGAAAAGACAGTCGTCTTTGGGGACACTCCACTATCTCGAGACTGGATAAACAACATGTACCCCTAAAGCAGCTTTAGCTCTTATCCTTTTTCTGAACCACTAAAGATGGGTGGGAAAACATACACTGGCACAGTACAAAAACGTTTTGTTATCACATATTACCTCTTTCCAGGAAGTTTAAAATATACCATTGGTACTACTGTACTACAATAACCTCGCAACACTCCTATGGGACAGAGACAAAATTAAAGCACACACTCACATTAAAAGGAAAAGGTCTGGTAGGCAGTGCCTTCCTCCTCCTGGGACAGGCAAAATAAAACACTGAAATGGGGGAACCACTACAGGACTTAGGGCACAGGCCATTTAGGCCCTCAAATCGAGTTCAACACCCACAGTTAGGTTCAAAAGCAAACCACAAACAGCCGCAGGTTTAAACAGCCTATAGGAACCAGTTCTAAAATAGAACTAGACTCATTTAGGGCCTGAGAAATCAGATTAACTGACTCACTATTACCAGAGATTCATGTAAAGCATATTTAAAGTGATTTCAGAATTTTTTTAAAAAATCTTTCCAGTATCATTAGACTTTTCATAAATTTAATTTGTCCAGGAAGCCAGTATACTCAACAGTTTGAAAACAATCAAAGAGCACTTAATAAATGTCCACATTTGTATAAATACATATGTTCCGGCAGAATCTATTCAGAAAAAAAAAAAACTATAGAAGATTTTAAATTTCATTGTTTTAGTGGTACTTCTTGTAACTATTACTAATGGCAACAATTTTTCAACTCCTCAGATATAAAATAAACCAGGCCCTCTGGTATCACATACACATAAGAAGCATTTTCTTATTTAAAAATCCTACTTTCATCCTAAGGCAATAGCCTACGCTCGGAAAGAGGATGATGTACAGGCCAGGTCTGGGAACCTGGCCAGGACCATGGGCAGGGACCACCCTTACCACTCCACCGCTTCCACAAGAACACTCGGCACACGCCCTGGAAAGGCAGAAATGCTTCTCCCAAAAGTTAGGGCGGAAGAAGTAAACAGTGGCTTGTACAGAAGGCTGAAGCAAGCCAACAGTCCTCCAAGCTAGGAGGTGGGCATCCCTCCCAAGGGGAGGGCATGGGTGGCACAGAGCGCCTGTGCGCACGCCTAGATGCTGACCTTATCTAAAGAAGGGCCTCTGTGCTCCTCAAACACTTTTTGGTCCATGAACCAGACCACCCATCACCTGTAACTACTGCCCACAAAACTAAAACCTCATCAAAAGTAAGGAGAGAAAGGCACTGTTTCTCCTAAAACAGCAATGAGGTGTATGCGAAGAAAATGGCAGCGCACCGCCCTGAATGGAACTCGGCTCTGTGAGCCTCATCACTCAATCCGCACACAGCCAGAACTAGGAAGGGAGCCAAGACACTCGGAAGGCCAAAAGGGACTGCGCAGTCTTCGCACACCAGCTCACCTACTTTAGAGTGGGGAGAGGCTCTGCGCCCCACACTCCTGGCTCCATTACTGTTAAACTACTCACAGTTCTAAGAAGCGTAATTTACCAGGTTGCCAAACCCAGAGAAGACCAGAGGCACCAAACTGGAAGGGGAAAAGCGCTAACAGCTGACACACGGACAGAAGAAAAGAGTGACAAGGACAGCAAGGGCAGTTTTTTTTTTTTTCAAACAATAAAAGTTGGATAAAAGGCCTTGAAAGATGCAGCAGTTTGGGATCGTTTATCATAAAGGCAAACACTCCATTCAAAAGGCCCTAAACATATCACAGTTTTAAATAAAGCACAGTTCAATAACTTACGTACGACACAATGAATCCAAGTTAACAAGAAAAATGTAAGTTAAACTTCATGCCTTCTACTTAGAGGAAGTAGTACAGTCTAATACCCTTTGCTTGCATATCATTTCACACCAGATAAAGTACTCCCATATGGATCACCTCGTTTCATCCTCAATAAAATCATGAGGCAAGCAGGGCAGATACCGTCAGAGGCCAGGAATGGCATGGTAAATAATTCTACTGTGGCAAAGCAGACGGGTTTGTCAATGGCAGTTACAAGGCAGTGGTCGATCCAAGCACAGAGAGAACAAGAAAAGGTACCAGTGGCCCTTGCCTGGGGTGAAGAGAGAGGGTCAGGAGGATGCCTGAGGAGGGCTTCTTAACTACATCTTAACCTTCACCTGGGACTTCAGTTCCAAACCTCCTTCCATCTGCATCCAGCAGGGCCTCCGTAAGAACTGCACGAATGCTCCCTCTTCCCCCAGCCCGCCCCTTGTGCTGGCCAAACCCATGTGGCCCTGTCACAATCCCCACCCCTGATGCTAACACTGTGTGCAGTCCCTCCCCCTGAGGGTGGCTGGTGGCTTCTGACCAGCACCACAGGGCAAGGTGGTGATGAGCTGTCGCTTCTGTGCTGGGCAACACAGGCTGCAGCGTCTGTCTTGTTACTGACCCTCACTGGCTCTGAAGATGCAGACTGCCGTGAGGAAGGCCCGGGCGGCCGGAACTGAGTGACCTCTGCTAACAGCCATCAAGGAGCTGAGGCCTCGGTTGAACACCGCACAGAAGCGGCCCCTTCAGAGGGGCCTGGGAGTTGGGGAGTGGGCCTTCCCCCGTCGCACCTTCCGAGACGGGAGCCCAGGGCTGACTGCAGCTGGACTGTAGGTCCTGGGACCCTGAGGCTGCAGGCTTGGTCACGCCCACCCAGACAGGGGACCACAGCTACCCTGAGGTCGTAAAACACCTGCTACTGTAAGCTAAGCTCCTGATCCTTTTTTACAGCAGCAAGAGGTAACTAATACACCACAAACCAACTCCTTTTCCTTCCCCTGAAGTCTACTTAAAACTCTCTGCAGCATTACAAATGACGACCTCCTTTCAAACTTCTGCACTAGCATCCCTGACTTTTTATTCTTCCCGTTCAATTACACCTCTCTGCCCATTCTCAGCCTCTACTTACCCTCCTCCCTCAGCACAATGAAATGTAAACATTCACCGAATCTCTGCCCTCAAGCCCCTTGTAGTCTCCCATGGTCATCTCGCTCACTACCCAGTTCTACTAATTTTTTTCTCATTTTGAGGTAATGGGAGATCAAACCCACACCCTCACACATGCTAGCCAAGCACTCTACCTCTACCACTGAACTACATTTCAAGCCATTTTTATTTTTGGAAACAGCATCTTGCTACGTTGCCCAAGCTGGCATCAAACTTGCCATCTCCCACCTCAGCCTCCTGAGTAGCTGAGGCTGCAGGCTCCAGATCACCACACCCAGCTTCCCAATTCATTTTAACTGACTCATTTGTTTATGCAACCACAAGGCTCAGCTCTGGGCAGAGTGACACAACTACAAGCCTTTACAAGATCACTGCTTTCCAGACGCCTTCACTCCCAAGGGGCGTGATGCACACATGTCTGCCCTCCAGGCAGACTCATCGCCCTTTCTCCTTTGCTCAGGGAAGCTGACCCCCATGACTTCACCATCAGCGTTCCCTTGCCCTCTGAAAGTTCAATGAAGAAAAACACAACAGGCCGATGCGAATGAGTCCCTAATCTCTGACCCACATTTCCAATGTCATGCCGTTGAGGCATGTTCTGAAGCGACTGCAATTACAACTAATGCAGCAGATACTTTTGCCTCTAGTCTGCCCAAGACATCTCTCTCTAGTATTCCTTATCTCACTTGGGCCTCACCAAACTCCCTTGTTTGAGTTTAAAATACGGAGGAGCCCACATCCCTGAAGGCCCATATTCAACCAGTCACAAAACTGCTGTCTTCTCTCACATAAACACACAACTCAGCCATGCTAGCTCTTTCTTCAACCCCAATGCTACAGACAATTCCTGCCAGGAGTGACTTTATCCTGACTCCAGTCCTTCCTATTTGTTCATTCATTCAACCTACAGTTACTAACCCCAGGAACTCAAGACTGACCTCTAGAACCATACACTTAACTGAGGGAGAAAGAGAAGTAAACAGGCAACTCCACTAGGATCTAAAGAGGTCCACCAGGAGGACCTTAGAGTGCTATGGGTGGACAAAGGCAAGGCACCCAGTCCAACCTAGAAAGAGGTGAGCAAGGTCAAGAAGGCTTCTCAGACAAGTCTTATGTAAGTGGAAACCCAGAGGCCAAGGAGAGCAAGGGAGCGAGCGAGCACATGTTTCGGCTGTGCACCTGCATTCTGGGGGAAGTGCATCTTCTAGGTCAAGTCAAAGCAGTGTGCAAGACCTTACAACCACGGGGTGGCATGGGACCCTGCCTTAGCACAATCTAAAAACCGTGACACAATGCTCTGGCTGGGGGGGGGGGTGGTAGAGAGAGGAAGTCAAAGAGGTGAGCAGGTGGCTCTTATTAGCACCTTAAAGGAGAATCGACTTCATCCAATCAATTCCACTCCTCTGCCTAAAAAGAATTCTAAAAGGCTCTCCCAGAACAGAGAATAAAATCCAGACTCCTTGTCAGCCTTTCCAAGCCCCTGCAACCTGACCCTAACTACTTTTCCAGGCTTATCTACCACCCACATGCACCTGGTCCTCTCCTGGCTTTACCTTTCTTGTTCCCTCTGGATGGAATTTCTCCTCCAGCCACCATGTTTGCCTGTCGATGATTCCAGTTCAAATTCTACCCCCTCCAGGAAGTCTTCCCAGATCTTCCAAGCGCCTTATGGCAACCTTATGAACAGCCTTGAATCCATTACACCCCCACGTGTTCCCCTACAGGCTTCTAGAGTAAATATGTAATGAAGTGACTCCCAATGTCAAAGACTAGGGAAAATGTTCAGAAAAATCCTCAAATTTGCCAGTACTGTATTTTAAGTGGCCAATCACAGAAGGTCACAAAGAAATATTTACGAGTTATATGAAAACAATCAAAACCCTAGATTTTTATGTTTTTATATAAATATCTTCAAATAAAAACAGCTATGTGTTTTTCTAAAGTAACTAAGCTCAGAAAGGTTCCGTAACTTGCTCTGTCACAAAGCACTCTAGGGGCAAAGACCAGAGCCCAGTCCTCTGGTACTATTTTCTGAGTTGTACAGGGCCAGAGCATAACCTGACCATGTCCACGCCTTTCACAAACCAGCTTGCCCCATTACTGGAACTTCCTTCCGTTAATTCTCCCCTCAGTTAACCAGCCTGTTCCTCCACAGCACTGCCCAAAGGCCTCCCCAGCCTCTCAGATTCCTGAAACCCTTATGATCACGGCATCCTCTTCATAGCACTGCATCCCAGCTGCAATCTCACATGGTACCCTGACTGATGTCTGGCTCTCCACTGTTGGCTCCATCAGGACAGGGACCGACTTTGTCCTTCCCTATATGCCTGGCACAGAGGGGTACCTGGTTATTATGTGTGTAGCAAATCAGTTGAGACTCAAAAGCTTAACAATAACTGATGTTCACATGGACCCTACAGGATTACAAAATCTTAGAAGAGCTCTGCTGCCTCCAAAGTAACAATAATAAATAATAATACATTTCAACATCACAATTTTCTTGTAACACATTCCAACTCTTTGGTAATTAAATATTCATATACATAATCTGCTAATTCTCTATTAACCAGTATGTATGTAACCAAGATTACCACATTTTTTTTGCACAGACAAGGTATCAGCAAACTTTCAAATCAAAAGAACACATTACAAGAAGCCAACCTACTGGCTATACAGACTAGCTATTTGCTCTCTTGGAATCTGAAAAGTCCAATTTCAACCTAACAGTGAATTACAGTGTTTCACCAAGGCAGCCTACTGTATTAATAAATTAAAGCAACAGTATGTTTTTAAGGCAAGATGCCTGGGTGTCTGGGTTAGCCAGGAGTTCCTAAGCATATAGCAGATCCATTGAAAGGATTTTATCTCCCAAATAGATACAGAGACAAAACATAATCCCAGGGTCCTTTTGTGTAGAAATTGACAGGCTGATCCATTCATTTAAATGAAAAATATAAGGGAGCCAGAATAGTCCAAACAATCTTGAAAAAGAAGAACAGAGTTGGAGGTCTGATAGTTCCAGATTTCAAAACTTCTTATGGCCAGGCCTGATGGCTCACACATGTAATCCCAGCACTATGGGAGGCTGAGGCAGGAGAATCAAAACTTTGAGGTCAGCCTGGGCAACGCAGTGAGACCCCGCCTCAAAATATTAAGAAAACGGGCCGGGGATGTAGTTCAGTATGAAGGCCCTGGGCTCAATCCCCATACCACCAAAAAAATAAAAAATAAAATTAAAATATCACTACAGAGCTATGGTAACCAAGACAATGTGGTACTGGCAGGAGGACAGACATACCTTGAGCAACTGAGACTCCAGAAAGAAACCGTAACAAGTGATTTTCAACATGTGTACCATTCAATGAGGAAAGAATGGTCTTTTCAACAAATGGTACTGGATACCCACATATGAAAGAATAAAGTTGGAACCCTACCTCATATCATTTATAAAAATTAACTCAAAATGAATCACAGTCCTCAATGTACAAAAGGTAAAAATGCAAGGTGCAGCGGTGCACAATTGTAATCCTAGCTACTCAGGAGGCTGAGGCAGAGGACTGCAAGCCCACGGCCAGCCAAGAGCAATCTAGCAAGACTTTGTCTCACAATAAAATCAAAAATTAAAAGCACTGGGGATGTAGCTCAGTGGAAGAGCACCCACCTAGCAGATGCAAGTCTCTAGGTTTAATCCCCAGTATCACCAAAAACAAAGCTAAATCTATAAAACTTAAAAGATATAAAGTTTCATGACCTTGGATTAAGCAAGTTTCTTAACTACGACACCAAACACCAAACGCATAACCAACAAAAGAAAAAACAGATAAATAAGATAATCAAATTTAAAACTTCTACACTTCAAGAAAAACAAGCTGGGGGGGGGGGGGCACACACCTGTGATCCCAGCACTCCGGAGGCTGAGGCAGAAAGACTGTCATGAGTTCAAGGCCAGCCTGGGCTGCATAGCAAGACCCTCTGTCTCAAAAAAAAGAAGACAAAAACAGAATAGAAGAAAATATTTGTAAATCCTATCTGCTAAGGGACTGATATCTAGAATATATAAAGAATTCTTACAACTCAACAGCAAAAGTAATCAATTCAAAACTGGTAATGAAACTGAACAGACATTTTTCAAAGCAGACACACAAATGGCCAATAAGCATATGAACAGATGCTCTCAACATCATTAGTCATTAGGGAAAAGCAATCAAAACCACAGTGGCAGACCACTTCGCATCAACAAGAACGGCTGTGACAAAAAGACACACATGCAAGTGTCGCAAGGGGTGGAGAGGTGGGAGCCCTCACATGCTGCTGGTGGAGACACCGGATGATGCAGCCGCCTTGGGAAACAATACGACCATTCCCTGAAAATTAAGCATACAGTAAACACACAACACAGCAATTCAACCTGGAGGCATTTTAATCAGAGAACTCAAAACCAAGTCTACACAAAAACTTGCTCATTAATGTTCACTGTACAATGTTTTCATAATGCCCAAGAAAGGATAACTCAAATGTCCATCAACTGGTGAAGGGATAAACAAAATATGGTACATACCCTTACACAGAATATTCTTCAGACATGAAGGGAATGAAGTAACAATACACGCTACTGCATGGATGGACCACAAACGCATTATGCCAAGGGGATAAGCCTGTCACAAGGGAACAGATACAGGTGAATTCTGTTTATATTGACTGTCCAGAATGGGCAAATCCACAAAGACAGAACGTAGATTAGTACTGGATTGCCCAGGGCAGGGACGGTGAACCTTTTAGAGCCTCCAATGTTAACCAACAGCCCACTGCGGCACCTGTGCCGTAGGTTCACCACCACTGCCTAGGGAGACAGAGAATGGGAAGTGACTGCCAATGGCTATACATTTTCTTTTTGGAAATGTGTAATTACTGGTGATAGTTGCATGACCATGTACACAGACTATAAAATTTACTAAATTTATAAAGGGTGAATGCTGTGGTATATGAGTGATAATAAAATTAGTTTTAAAAAAAGGAATCAGCTGGGTGCAGTGCCATACAACTATAATCTCAGCTACTAGGGAGGCTGAGGCAGGAAAATCTCAAGTTCAAGGTCAGTCCTGGGCAAGAGAGGGAGACCACATTTCAAACAAAACAACCAACCACCAAAAAGAAGATCGAATCCCCTTAACTACTAAAACTACTTTGATGGTTATGTTTCTTTAAAATATTACATACTTTCCTCTTTTGTTTATGTGAAACGTAATACTAAGCATTGCTTTTCTGAATACTGTATACTCGAGGTCATTACTATGAAGTTCGATTCCCTCAACAGCTGTAAACTGAGGCAGTTCACGGCTGTGCAGGCTCTCAGCACTATGCATGCAGGCCCCTCCCAACTACTGTCCTTTCAGTCTCCCACCTACCTTCCATCATTGTCTCCTCCCTCTACCATAAGGAAATCATGGGAACAAAAGATTGGGAACAGGAAGAAGACACCAAGGAAAGGCGAAGGAGGGTGCACACAGGCGGCCAGACCCTTAAGCAGCTGCCTGCTGTCTTCTCCCCCACACCCAGCACTGCGGGAGCAAAACTCCCTTTCTTACATAGGAGGTGCAGCTCCACCCTTGAAGTTTACTGGTCCCCAATCAGGGAGAAAGGGATAACAACTGTGATGATACTGACCTTCTGATCACGGCACTCTGGGATGTCTTGCTTTGCCACCATTCAAAGTACCAGCTCTGGGACAGTTACAACACCCACAGCTGACTTACCCCACCCACCCCGGAGACTGACTGAGGGTGTTGGGCCTCCTATCTGTAGCTGCAGTGCACATTTTCTCTGCAGAAAGTTTAATCTCTATAGCAACTGAACATGAGAGATCCATTCAGCAGTCAAAAGTCTGTCTTTTTTCTGCCACCTGCGCTGTAAGTGCAAGGTCCCAAGTTCGATCCCTGATATCAAAAAAAATTTTTTCTTTTACACTGCTTGATGATGGAGACAGAGTTGAGGTACCAGGTAACCCTAACCCTACTACAGCCCCCTTCTCATACAATCTCATCTCGGTCTAACTCTTCTAAATGATCAGGCCACTGAGGACCCACAGGGAGGCACACTGGCTTGGGAAACAAAGCAGCAGAGAGGACTCAGTCTGAATCTCTGTCTTGAGTACTTTCCTATGGAGCCGTGATGAGTGGAGCAAATGATAGTGAGTGCCGAAACCAGAACCAGAGCCAGGACACGCACGAATCATGACAGGGACCACAGCACGCTACACCTGCAGGCAACTTAACCAAGGAAGCCACTGCAAAGGCCCTTACAAGGAGAAGCAGAAGGGAACAGCGGAGGAAGGCGCAGAGACAGGAGTCCTGGCATCTGACAGAAGATCCCAGCTCCGAGAGGACATCTAGTCCTGTGGCTCCAGGGCTAGTTCCCAGACTGTCCCACTGTACTGAATGTCTGCCCTGCAAGCTGAGACAGTTCCTGCTCTGCTCAGACAGAAGCCCGCTTGGCCTAGCCGGAGCAGCTGAGCTCTTACACTCCAAACTGCTCTCACTTCAAGCAGGACTGGCTTACCTCTCTGAGTGTGCACTGTTAACCTCAGACTTCTCTCAATGAGCCGGCCAACTGTCTTTACAAATATAAATACTGCCAATATTAAAATCTCACCTAAAAATCGCTTTCTACATAAATGAACCTCAGGGCCTGACCACCATTATTATTTACTTATTTTGTGTATGTATGATTTTTTTACTAAAGCACAACTTCAAACTTTGGGGTAATGAAAATACTGCCATGTATTTACTCTTAGAACCTTATAACTACCTTTCTTGTTAGACTTCAAATCCATGTGCAGTTTTTTTTAACAGAGGTAAAATATACCCAACATAAAATGTACCGTTCTACTAGTCATTTTTGAGGATACAATTTAACGGCAGTAAGTGCTTTCACACTGCTATGCCCCACCAACACTAGTCACTGTTTCTGTTTGCAGTGCTGAGAAATGAACCCAGGACCTCACACATGCTAGGCATCAAACACATACAGAAAATCATGACTATTCACTTTTACTAAACAAGCAATTCCTGCTCCCTCAGCAAACAACAAGGGCAAGGAACCTCATCCTGGAGGTAGTGGTAGGATGAGGAGGGCAGCAGAGAGCATCTGCCACAACTTGGAGCTGCCCCAGAGCAGCTAAATCCATCCTCAGCTCCTCAAGAGCAGCCACAGAGGCAAGGGAAACTAAAAATACCTGGAGAGAACAGATATCTGCTGTCAAGGGTATCCTGCCCAACTGGAGAGGTCGCCACTATCACCACATTTGCATCACAAGACACACAAGCAGGGAAGGGTCAGATTTAGAATAGTTAGATTCCCCAAGGAAAGACTGACGTGCCTTCCCTCCCAGAATACCTGAAATAAATTTCTGGGCTTTAAATCTGGTCAAGTAATCTACAATAAATTTCTAGAGGACCCCTAGGCAAGTACTTCAAAAGCTCTGAGTACTCACTCACCACCTTTCTACTTGTTATAGCTCTCTTTTTAGCACAACAGCCTGGATCAATAGCTAAATGAGGAAGAAATCACCATCAAAGCTTTGTCAAAGGAATGATTCAGCCAGCACATTTCATAAGGGCAGAAATGGAAAGAACAAAGTGGAGAATGTTTACAAACACCAGGAACTGTAACTTGTCTCTCAGTATCTATAAATATTGAAAAAAACTTTCAAGAAATGAATTATGTTCAAGGCCTCCCCAAACGGCCTATAGAGCCCAGGGAGAATGTCCAAGTGACCATCCTAAATGATCAATTATAGCAGACCCACTGCAACTCCCCTGTCCACATGAGTTTCTTAACAGAAAGAGTATTTACTGAATTACTGGCAACTGATCTTTTTTTTTTTCTTTTTTTTGGTACCAGGGATTGAACTCGGGTTCTTGCGCTTGCGTAGCACGCGGCAAAAGCACTGAGCTAAATCCCCAGCCCATGATCTATTTTAATAACAATTATATTAACCAACTCCAAAAAATACCGTACAACTTACCATGAACATAAAACTAAGGTTAGCAGATATTTTTCAGGTATAATTAAATACTGTTTTCCAAAATCATGAATCTTAGCCGAGGATTTAGCTCAGTGGTTCCACTGCCTGCCTTGCAAGCAGAAGGATACGAGTTCGATCCCCAGTGCCAAAAAAAAATCATCACTCTTCCCATTCATATCTGAATAAAAACCTTAAACCTATCATATGAGGGCTGGGGATTTAGCTCAGTGGTTCCACCACCTGCCTCACAAGCAGAAGGACACGAGTTCGATCCCAGGTACCAAAAAAAAAAATCTATCATAGGAAATAAGTAGAAAGACTGAACATTTTCATGTTATGCATTTTTTTTTAAAGTTTAGTTTTTAAAGCAAATACTCAAAATATGATAAATAGTCAAATGTAAAATTTAGTCCAGTGTGTACACCGGAAAGGAAGCACCTCGGTGGCTGCAGTCTCCTCCTACAGGGCTGAACATACATATTTACTCTTGGCCCAGAACAAGTACCTCAAATCAGGTACACCACCAAAGCAAGTGAATGTTCACACAGCCAGTTTCATTTTTTTAAATCATCCTAAGGCAAAAATGGGGAAAACTTTAGGTCATTTGTAGGACAATCCCTTACTCCACACACGAATGCCCTGAAAATCATTACTAAGTCACTCGTTTCACAAGAGCTGAGGCCTGAGAATCTGGACCAGAATCCAGTGTGGTGGACAGAAAAGACCAATCTGGTAAGGATGAGGTGAAGATCAAGGAGAGGGGCTTTTCCCTCGTGTTCCAGAAATGCCACCAGCTGGGGCTCCTGGTCCCAAAGGCCAGCATTCCAAGCTATGAAAAGAAAAAAGCACTGGGCCAGAATCAAAGTAGGCTTGCTCTAAATGCCTCTAGGAAATCGAAAGCCTCCATGGCCAAAGGACTAAACCAGTGGTGGTGAACCTATGGCATACAGGCCACAGTGGGCCGTTTGTGTCACTTAAAGCTCTAAAGGGTTCACCATCGCTGGACTAAACATCAGTGTGTGGTTCAAGGTAGGACAGAATGACAATGCTGACATTACAGCAATCTTCTGAACACTGTGAAATCTGATCGTTACAGCCAACAACTTCTCATAAATCCCACAAATACACCATTTTGAAACTCAGAAAGTTCTCACAGAGACCCTCTACCATTAAACGTTCCTTTCTTCAGTCTCACAGATTCCTTCCTATAAATCGTATTTACTTACATACTATCTCAACTATTTAGTTCTTGGGGAAAATGACAAATATTTAAGCCTTCAAACGCATATCTGCGTGCTACTTGCCCCTATTTTCTTTTTCTCAGCGCATCCACATGAAGGAGAGCCAGCTCACAGACCGCTCATCTCATTACCCACCGGACAGCTCAGTGCAACGAAGAACACGAAGCTCCAGCCTCATTTATGGGCTGGGAAGAGACGATGTCTGGGAGGCATCACAGGGCTGTAGAAGCCATCTCAAGAGGCAGATGTGTCGGCAAGGCCTTGGGTTCAATCCCCAGAACTAATTTTTTAAAAAGAACAAGATGAAGTATCAAAATGGTTACGATTCAAAGCATCTACTCTAACCCTGAATTATAAACTGAGCTAAAACAGTACTTCCTACATG
This sequence comes from Heterocephalus glaber, assembly GCF_000247695.1. The sequence goes on from NW_004624818.1 coordinate 4,788,216, forward strand.
TAACGCATTTTATTTCTAAATGTTCCTGGCAATTAAGTATCCAGAAACTCAGCAAAGCCCCAAGAAAGCTGAGAAAATGAACTTTTTTACAGTTCCTCATTCATCAATCACAGGAGGCTTGAAAGATGCCACAGGCCAGAGAGGCCTGGTCTCCAACTCGGCCCTGCAGAAGAAAACTCCAAACAGGATGTAAGAACTGTTCTCACGCAGTACTAAATTACAAGCAGTGAGTGACCTCCCTGGAGGAGAAGCTGCAGTCCACAGCCACAGGAGTGCACAATCTAGGGAGATGAAGCCTGACTCCACCACACAGGACACTGTGCCATTCCATAACAATAATCATACTTTAAAAACATAAGTGTCACTTAAAATATTTCAAGAGTAACAGAATGCTCAAAAAAACTCCAAATTCATTCTGAAAGTAATTTGAGCAGAACATAATCTAATTTCCAGGCCTAACCTCTCTAAAATAAGTAGATTCCTCCCATTCAGTGAAATTATAAAATACTACTTTATAACAAAGGAGCCACAGCACAGCGCTCTGAACTTCCAGCAAGAACAAAAATTTTATGTCAATATGTTCCCAACACAGTTCAATCCACAAAATCATGAGATAATTAAAATGACTGTTTTCAGATTTCAAACTGTTTGGCCAGGAACCTTATCCGAACTGCACTGATGCAAATCAGCAGGAGCAACTACAACACCAGCGAAACAACTCCACTGTCTTATCTTTTGTTTTACCTTTTATCGTTGATTTATGGGCTGACTGATGGTAAACTGATTTGTGCATGTGCCAGAGTTAGCTCAAGAATACAAAACAAGAAAAGGGATCTGGAAGCATCAAACTCATGAATGGAAATGCTGACGTCACAATTCAGCTCCCAGTAGAGCTCAAGAGTAGAATATGAAGAAACTGTGGATCTCCTGGTATATTAAAGCCCCAAAGTCATTTAGTAAAGAAAATGAAGTAGCCCTTCCTTGCTCAGAATGAGGGGAGAGGGCCACAGGAAAACTGTATTAACCTTTCCCCTAGATCCTAGATATATAATGTTGATGGTGCAAACAGCCCTATCTTCTAAATCATGCTTCACATTATTAAGGTTGTAAGTAACAGTTTATAAAGACATGGTTAGCTGTATCTCTAAACAAGTAGAACACAATCCCCATTCCAATCTTAAATCTTTCTCCTACCATGTCACCTATCATTCAAAAAAAGCACATGATACAAACAAGGAGCAGGCTGTCTGGCACTGCCATACTCATTTTAAGTAATTCTGAAGAGAAAGCAGGTGGAAGTCAATGACCAGAGGCAAGCTGCTGGTATTGCTATGTGAGGAAGAAGAAAGGTTTTAATCTTAATATAAACTAATAAAAGAGATTATAAAATTCTGACTTATTTAGAACTATTAAAAGCGGCCAGTGGTGGGGATTATTCACATTTTCATCTCTTGGCAGAGCTAAAAATCCAACTAGTAATACAAACTTCTGTAAAATTTAGACACAATTTACTAAAATCCTTTTATTCAGGACACTTAAGTCACTGATTCCTAGATTCTTAATGTATCCCAGGAAACTTGAGATTACATTGCTGGAAAATCACAGTTACCCTCAGATCCTTCACAATCCCTCTGAAGCACAAAACTACAAGGACATTCAAACAGCTTAAAATAGCCACTCACTCAAAAAGAATTTTTTTAATTTAAGCAATAAACAATTGTGCCAATAAACATTTTTAGAAGATCTTATTAAGTTAAAATGCAAACATGCCAGTTTTATCTGTAAATCTAAAGTGTTAAAAAGAGATCATCTCCCATTTCCACCACAAATATCTTTGATAGAACATCACTACCCCCTTGTGGATTTGCAATAAAAAACCCTTATCTGGAATCTACTTTTCAAATGTTTCCATTCTACTGAACTTCTATCAAAGTTAATACTTTCCTCACTATGAAGGGCTATTTAATTTCAATTATTTTTTAAAAGAGAAAAGGAAACAGCACTTTAAAATAATCCCATCAACTGCTTTTTCTTAACACCCCATTTGGGAGAGCATCCTTCATACAAACTGTGTGTCAATTCTAAAACAGTAACCATATCGATGTCCCATTTTTTTCTTAGAGTATCTGAATTTGCACTTCTGATTATCACTTTGAGATTATTTTTAATCATAAATGGGTAACTGTCTCATTGTAGCACCTTTTGCTTTCTATTTCATAATTTTGTATTTTATACCTATTTCTTATTGTTACTCCCACATGATTTGCTATCTGAGCACCTAGAAAACCAATGGACACATACTTACACAGAAAAGACTTTTCAGAAAAGGATCAAAGCTGAGTCTAAGTTTTTAAAAGATAAGCTCGATTGTATTAATATGCTTTCAGAAATAACTCCTGGCAATCTAAATCAGCCCTAATAAAAAAGAAAATAAATAATACCTGTTTTTCAAAACTTAAAGGCTTGATTTCTTCTCCTTTTTTTTCAGCTCAGAGTGCCTCCACATGTACCTGTGCCTCATGCTAACATCACACACAGATACATCTTGTAGACTGTAGAAGATTAAACCAACTTAGCTGTCTGGGCCACCCCTTGCTGCAGACCCCAGACCTAGCTGGCAGTGAAGTCACCCTGCCGTGACACGTGCACCACACGGAGGAAGCACAAGTCCTGACTGGCTGCGCGGTCAACCCTGACGCCAGCGCCGGTGCCCTGCTCTCCCGATGGTGCACACAGAAGCAGGCCCAGAGTAATTTACTGCTGCCACTATTCATCCCAATGGGTAGGTAGGAATAAAGGGGGGAAATAAGCCAGTTCCCAGGTGTTACCTTGTGGTAACTGATAAGCAAAACTGCGAGAGATACGGCAGCTACTGAACGAACAGACACTGTGTCCCAAAAGGCTTTTTGCATGTCGATTCCAATGAGACAACATATCCAAAAGGGACCAGGTGTACATTTGTCCTAAGCTAGCAACCAAAGTGCAGGGCAGGCACAACTGGAGCTGGCCTTCAGGATGTGTCACTTTGTTTAGGGTCTTGTTAAGGCTGTTTCTGGGGGTTTTTTGAAAAAGAATGTGGGGAAAGGTACTTCAGATAGCATGAGGAAGTGAGGTAGGTGGTGACAGCAACGCCATTTATTTAGTCTCCACGTTTAAAACTGTGAAGACCTCAGTCCCAAGTATTCCTTTAAGGTACGTCACTTTACACAAAACTACACTGCAAAGAGCAGAGGATGAGCGCAGTTCCAAGCTAGCACATCTCCCTCAAAGTCACCCTCTACTAACAGTCTCAGGAAAAGAAAGGTTTCAGGCCTCGAAAGGCCTGGCTAAATCTGACCCCAAAAAATGTGAACGCACTTGTCCAAGTGAGCAAAGGATTCACATACAAGAGAACAGGGAACCATGTCAAGATAAGCAAAACATTGGGGTGAATGTGGAGGAACCATTCAAAAAACATCTCTGGTCTTTCCATCTTATGCTATGTCCACCAGAAGGAAGTAAATGAACACTCTTCTAAAAACATAACATAAAAGTAACAGAGGAAGAAATGTGGCTGTCACTTGGCCTCTCTTTGCAGTGGGGTACATAATATCTCTTAAGTCCAGGGTGATGAGGTTAAATACATGACCAGGAAACATTACCAATCTTTACACAAGGAAGCTCATGACCTTCTACAAGCAATGGCGTTCAAAACAAAGATGTAATACAGCCCTAGAAACATACAGCCAACATACTGATGGGGGGGGGGCGTCCTTTTCTTTGTCCCACCATACTAAAAATCAAGAGTCTGCTGTCCACCCTCTGTGTGCGTGCGGGCATGCGCACGTGTGTGCGCATGGGTGCTTTCCTTACAAATACATGGTAAATACCATGGACTGGTGGACCATCTGTATGTATACAAGTACTTTCTAAGTACAGAATGGTAACTGCTTAATCACAGGACTGATGGATACTACCTACATCCATGGGCAGCACAAAATAATAGGATCTGATACTGTCTGATCAACATATATCCTAACCCTGATTGGCCATTCAAAAAATAATGAAAAGAAACATAGATTACAATACAATCTGAAAAACAGAGCAAATGACACCATACGCTCTTTATTCAAGTTATATGGACAAAGAAGTAGATTAGAACAAGAACACTTCACTCTCACCTTCAAATGTTCAAGACGAAAGACAGATGGAGACCAGACAAAGGACACCGGGAGAGGGTCACACACTCCATGTGAAGCCCCCCACATACACACACAAAGGCTCCAAGTGGCACAACACACTTGTTGGCTATGCCTAGGTAATATGCTGTTACCACACTAGAAGTAGAAAGAGGCTGGCTAAATACGGTACAAACACATTCCCAAAGCCTATGTGTGGAGGCCCAGAAGCCTCAAGGATCCCCATTTCTCCACAGACAATCTCTAGTTACAAATACCACTATCACCCCTTGCTGTAACTTAACTTCCACTCCATTTACCTACCCTTAGGGAAACAAAACAACACCTGTCTACAGGACAAAGGGGGCAGTGGGCAACCACTTCTCACTGAAGGACAGAAAGGCTCCAAATAGTGTGCATCTACAAACAGATTTTATAATGATGACAAGGGCAGTCTGCCATTCCATGATGGGAAAGGAGGAAAAGGCTGAAGAAAACAAAGGTAGAATTGAGGTCATCTAAACAACAGAAAAAGGCATGGTAAGTGATTCTAGAAGACACGGAATACTGTAGAAAAGAATCTGTATAATGGAAGCCCAAAAGAAATATATCACCTGTCACCACAGAAAACATTCAGTCACACATTCACATAAACAAAGGACACTGCCAACCATGTACTACAACAATCCTACACAAGAATCTTCACAGGAGTGAAATTCCAGCAAAACTGGCTTCTACACAGGCACACCGGGGGGGGGGGGATCTCATTTAATGGAGGAAAAGAAAAAGCCCACTCCAAATTTTATTATCATCATTTATACCTAACCTCCATCCAAAAGGAATCTGAGACATTAAAAAGCATAAAGGAAGGGCTGGGGATTTAGCTCAGTGGTTTCGCCGCCTGCTGCACAAGTGCAAGGACCTGAGTTCGATCCCTGGTACCAAAAAAAAAAAAGCATAAAGAACTAAAAGTTGTGTAATAATCAAAGACAATGATAACTGTTATTAGATATCTAGCCTAAGAATGGACACCATGACAAGGCATTAAATTTAGATGTAACACTTCCTAGCAGCAAAAATGTAAAAGCAGCTCATACAGTTCTATCTGATTAATTCAAGTTAATCAGAAGAGAAAAAACATTTTTCTACCACTTCTTTGTATAAAGGATATATTTGATTTCATGTTCTACGCAACACCTACAAGTCTAGTATAATGTTCTATATGCATGCTAGCATAGTTCTACTGGATGCTATTCTTCAAATGTTTAAAAAGCATTCCAACCAATCTTGTATCTAAATGACCTAAAAGTTATGCTAGCCAATCAGACTAAGTACTCACATGCCCACGCACATGCGCACAGAGTTTGGAGGAGAGCTGTCAAAAGCCTCTCCCAATACAACCTCCACCCTTTTCACCACCCCTACTCTGGCAAGGAGGACAGAAAAAGTTCAACAGGATAGTATATACTATCAGAGTATATTTTTCTAAGATTACTATCTAATAAATTAAAATGCAGAAAAAAATTTCCAAGACTTTATGAAAGACAGGATACACTAAAATGTCATTCATACTAAGAGGCTAACAAGAGCCAGTATGGACGTAAGCAGAGTCACACAATCAATCCACAGACCCTTGGGTATGACAGACACCCAGGAAAGGGTTCCTGTATGAATGACAGCAGCAACCGGAGTATGGATATAAAAATGACTTCTCCCCAAAAAGGCACACTCTAAGGTATCACAAAAGAGGTAATTGGCACAAGGAAAGGAAAAGAACATGAGATTGACTTTCTACTGCTTTTTCCATAAGGATGTCTGAAAGAAGTACAACTTCACACGAAAGGATATTCCCTGAACTTTAAGAAATGAGAAATTAGAACAGTCCAAAGTAATCAAACGTTGGTAAAAATGTTAAGCCACAAGATAGGCTACCACAAAATCAGTAAGAATTCAGATGCCACCAGCCACATGGGCTGACACCTAGCATGGATAGCTAAACTAATGCTACCTGACCCTAAAGTATGGGCTATTTCAGGGCAAAAGCCTAAAGTGGCCAAGTCCTAAAAACCAAAGAAATTAAAAACATGGCCAAGCAGAATATTTAAATGTTTCCAAGAGTAAGTAAGAGCAACTCTTTTGAAAAGAAAAACTTGAGCCAATCTGACCTTGAGGACAGATTACTGTGTACATGTCAACATTGTGAATCCACTGAACAATGATGGACTAACCCAGTATTTCCCAGTAACAGGCTAAATCAGGTCTTCGAGAAGACAAAGGAGATGAGGTCAACCAACCTGTACAAAAAACTGGAAGAAAGAGCATAAAGAGTGATGTTCTAAAAGAAAACCAAACTGAAAGATGGAAAAAAGAAAAGTGGTTAAGAGAACCCACACAGCCTGGCTAACTGCGAGAGAGTGCCTGGTACTGGAGGAGGAAGAAAAGCTGATTCCCAGCCATCGCTGGAGCCCAGTGACATAGAAAGCACAACGGCACTAAACTCCAGAAGAGTCTAACTTCAGACAATAAACTCCAGTGTGTTCCTTTGGCTACACCACTTCAAAAGCTTCACCACTTTTCCTTCCATGGCCCAAATACCAAGTACCCTGCCTAGCAGGGAAGACACCCAAAGACACTCAGTGGCTGGGAGAAGGGCCCGGAAGAGCTCCCACCAGAAATGAGATGACTTTCCTGGGTCTGTGCCAACATACACAGCAGGTATTCAACTCTGGATTTTTACAAGGCTCACTAATTCTATCCTTAAAAATACACAAATCCACCAAGCTGATTACAGACAGAATAAAAAGAACTTAAATATTAGAAATCTCCCCCAAAAAAGAAAATGAGGTCTACTTTCTGGCATTGGGTATTATGCCCAAAGGACAGGCAGGGCAAAGCCAGCAGTCAAACCCCAGTGCTCACCTAACCTCCAGTAAACCCCATCCACCTCCTGGTACTCAGAAGGACAAGCTGGGGACAGCCTCCTTGCTAGAAAGGAGCTTAAAGGCCCAAATTCAGCTTGCTGGGGAGGGCGAGTCTCCACACTAAGCCTGTCCAAAAGTAAGACTTCACTGCTGAGTGACAGGAGCGCCGGAAACCAGGCAGGCAAAGCACCTGACTAGAGAAAGATCAGACAGGGCTCTCTCACTCTTCCCGTGCCCTGGAAAAAAGAACTTGAAGAACGATCCTCCCACCTTCACAAGAAGTGGCAAGGGCCTTTCCAAGGGTACCTTTTCCTAAGGTCACAATCTCAGTTACAAAATGGCCAAAATACAGGGATGCATTTACAGCCATTCATTCCTAGTTCTATCACAGAGAACTACTCACTGGTCTCCTATCATTTGCCCAAAACTGCAGTCCCACACTGAAGCAAAGAATTTCTTTCCCCTACACTGCAGTAAAGAAATCAAGAACTTTTCACCCAATGCAGTATCAAAGGCTACTGCCCTTAAATTCAGAATGCCTGAGATTGGGTGCCCACTGGCAAGCATTCCACACTTCACACATTCAGGGACACGGTGAATACTCAGGATGTCATTCTGCTTATTCAGTACAGCACAAATGACAAATGAAAGAGTGATGAGATTCTTCTGATTCTTCTAAGCCTGAAGAGTCACCAACAACAGTTATATGTACTTCTTGCATGTGAAAGTCCCCACACACACCCAAAATGTACAGCGGTCATCTAACCCTTCTAACTTGCTCTACATATGTGAGGGATGTTACTTCATCTACACATATAATACACCTATATGTGGGCATGTGTCAACCAATGCATACAGCGCCAGGATGATCTCTAGTTCACCAAAAAAGAACCAGAACAGCAAAAAATAGAAAGCATTCAAATTTCTCCTTTGCCTGAAAGGTACAAGATCCAAAGAAATGTTTGGATCCCACAGAGACAAGACCAGGGCCAAAGGAAGGTTCTAGTACAACAAAGAGCACACAGCTACCTCTTTCCGAATGGCACGTGGGCGACATGGTGTCTACACTCCCCATTCTGGATGGAAAGGCATATGGCATCTCCTTACCCAGCCAACGTGAACACAATTTGAGAAAATTAGAAAAAGTCAAGGTAGCAGGCTCACTAAATATGGCTGACTGGGAGACAGAAGCCATAAGGAGGATATGAGTTCCCTCAAAAAAGAATTGGGAAGTTTATTTCCCGGGGAGGTTCAAAGCCTCTTGAGTGTGGGACGCAGAGCCTGGTTCTTACTGCACGGAAGACAGTAATGAGAGCACCAAGAGCCAAGGGCACATGACCCTTTTGCCGGCGGGGTACTGTCAACTGGTGAAGGCTGCCCCCTCTTAAGAGGCAAGAGTCAACTGGAGGCAAAAATACAGCCTTCCTTCCCCCCCGGACACAGGAGCAAGGACTGTGGCCCTTTTCCTCAAGTAGTAGGCACGACGGAAGCCCTGCCCTACATCTTACTGGGGCACCCAACCTCCCGGACAGGGAACTCCGAGGAGAGAACACCTCAGCATAGACAGGCAACTCGGAAAAGGAGCCCGGGGACGTCCAGCTTTCTCCATCAGGAAAAGAGGGCAACTCAAAGGGTATTCAGGAAATGAGCTCACCCCACCCCAGGAGAGTGTGCGGGGAGTGCAGATAATCTGGAAGAAGTGTCTGCTTTCCTATTTAGAAATGACTTCAGAGCTGCACAGGCCCCCACGAGCCTGGGCGAGGGAAGAGGAGCCTGGGCAGCCCGCGTCCCCTTGTCCTGACAAAAAGGGTCAACAGACGAGAGTGCGAGGGCCCGAAAGCCGCCACGCCAGAGGAGGGACTCAGACGGACCCCGGCGCCAGGCGAGGACCGGGTCACGGCAGGTAAAGGGCAAGGGAGCGTGGAGAGCGGGACCCCACCCTCGGGCCGCGAGGGGGCCACGGCAAGAGCGGGAGGAGCGGGCGGCGAGGGGCGGGGAGCTGCGCAGGCCCCCTCCCTCCTGGGGGTCGCTTCGGGGACCCAGCCCGCCCGGGGAGGCGCCGCGGGGCCGGCGGGGCTGAGCGGAGCGCGCCCGGCCCTTCCGCCGCCGGGAGCGGGCGGCCGGCGAGGGCTGAAAA